>APFE030405389.1:11147-61953 GCA_000404065.3 Pinus taeda
ATGTTGAGAATGGAAAGAATTACACATCTCCTTCATTTTGAGCAACACACCAATAAAATATTATAATCAGAAGAAATATTTATTTTAAATTGTTTTATATAATATGATGGTTACCATCTACTAAGATCTATCCTGATGATGAGGCATAGAGGATGGCTCGAAACTTTGATTCCAAAAACATGAATGTGATGACTCCGGAAGATAACATCACACCTATATGTTTTATCATACCTTAAAACGGTAAGAGATTAATCAGAACCTTTTAACATTTTATTTATATGTTCAAAAATAAATGGGAGCATTACTTCCATATCACCATATATTTACTAAATTAAAAGGTCAATAAGGTTAGTAATGTGACAAAAATTATGAAAATTAGATCAAATGAGAGTATAATATGGACAATCTAAGAGAAAGTGTTTTTCATATCCAACTCTCTTGAGATAACATAGCTGAAAAAATCTTTCATTTAATGGTTCTTTAGAAAGTGATCAATGTCCATTTTCGCTCTTAAGCCATGAGAATTAGTTATTATCTTTGAAATATTCATTTTCTTCTTAACACTAGTCAAGATAGAAAGATAATCTTGGTTTCAAGAATGGGGTTGATCACCTCCTTATAACATCATTGTTTCCTTTTTCTTTTTAGTGCTTTATTTCTCCACAATTTCTCCTTAAATTTTGAAGTAATAATATTTTTAATATTATCTAGATTCTACATGGTGATATCCTCCTTTATTCCCCAACGGTTCAGCCAAGACTAGAAACCCTTATGCCACCTTCGCTTGAGTCGAAAGTGGGGATTTTAGCTAGAGATAGAAGAAATTTTAGGAAGCCTCTTGGTTTCCATGTTGTATAACTTATTCTTATACATAGGTTACATATTCATACCCATGCCTTAAATGGGTTAAGGGCTTTATTTAATCAAGTGGGTAAGATATGGAGTATTTCCTTTAATCTTGAGGCTTTAGGTTATAAACTACTTTTGTATCTATTCAACATTCCTCCATGGCTCTATAAATATTCAATTCATCTCCAACACTCACATGCATATAAAATAACAAGAGTGACGAGAGTCTCAAAGAGAAGCTTTTTTATCCTAAATCCAAAGATCTACTTACTGGAAATTGTTTTGAAACCCATACTAAGTTTTCCAACCTCCATTTATCCTTTTCTCAATGTTATAATTCCAATTGAGCTTATGATGGAAGATGATTCCTAAATATTTGTATGAATGAACTTCCTCCAATGAGCTATTGGCATGAATGAAAGTATCATAGGTGACAATTTTTAATTTAACTATCACGAATTTTATTTTATTGGTATCAATAGTCATATCTATCTTAGAGCATAAATCTTAGAGGATTTTGATTTTCTTTTGAATATTGTAATGACTCATTTACAAAAGAAAAATTGTTAGTATAAAGGATAAGAGTTATGACAATACTAGTGAACGTGGAGTCAACACAACCTTCTTCTTCCAAACATTGTTTTAGTTTATCAATGTATATGCCAAAAGAGGTAGGGGATAAGGAAAACTCTTTTTCTACTCCAATATGGAAATTTTCAGCCAACCCTCAGTGGTCCTAATCTTGGCAACAACATTCTTGTATAGCCTTGTCACATCAACCCTCAGCTCAAGAGGAATTAGTATCTCTTCTATCCTCTTACATAGATTTTTCAAAGGAAAAATATCAAAATATTTTCTAAAGTCAACACAACAATATAAAAAATTAGTTATCTCGTCTAGCATCTTCCATTGCTTTGTTCTATGAACAATATCAAAATACTTTCTAAAGTCAACAAAACAACATAAGAGATTAGTTGTATTATTATGGCATTCCTCTATAATTATCCTAAGAGTAACAAGATGGTCAACAATTGAGTGATATCTATGAAAAATTGGAGACCCAAATTTCCACTGTAGCAATTGATTAAGTATATTCTATTTGTTAAATTACTGAACAAATTATTCACTACATCCTACAAAAAATACCAAAACTATTACATTGTAGTTTTCAGCAATTAAATTAAATGTGGAAGAAAGAAACTAAGCAATAAAGAAATACACAACACATGACACCATTATTTTTGGACAAATGTCCATGAAAAAACCCAATGTGGGAAAACTGGTGCAACAGCTAAGAGTTTTAATTATTATGCAGTAGTGAATCTGAGTACAATTTGTTGGATTCCCACTTGGCTATCTGATACAGAGAGAAACTAGCATAAAGGTTAGTGAGAGAAATATCACACTGTTTTGGGAGATTCGATTCCAATTAGGGGCTCGCTGACTGGCCCCAGCCTCTAAGTAGCTTTTGCATCAACCCTACACAAAATTGTGTCACTCTGGTTGTTCTGTATGTCAATCCCTCTGTTGACCTCTTGCTGACTTAAAATTCAATCTCCCGGCCTTCTAGTCTCACACCCTGACTTCTTGCATTAAATCTCGTCTCTCTTAGCTTGAATTCAAACTTCCTTTGAAGCTCTACACTACCTCTGCGTGGCACTGTGCTACCTCACTGAACTACACTATGCCTTCTCTACCTTGCACTCCTCGGATCTGGAAAGCTTCCTCTGTTCTATTATCCCTACCCCTCACTGCAAGAAATCACCTTGATCAATTCTCTAGCAACTTCTGTAGTGCCCTCCCTGAGAAATTTGATCTCTTGATCTCTCTCCGATGTGTTTTCCAAATGCTCATCGAAGTCCTTATAATCCTCTATTTGAGTAATCAACAACCTAGATTAAATTCTAATCAATGGCTCAGATCATTTGGACTTGATCTTCATTGTCTTCTAGAATTTTCACCCTCAGTTTGATTAATACCCTTTAATTATTTTAATTTTCTAAGTTTATACTTAGGCACCCATTAAAAATAATCAATTATTTAAATAAAACTATCTCCGGGTGGAATTTCCCAAAACTATTTCTAGGTATAGTGGAATACATGTTTCTTAGTATCCCTACAAATTTTGAGGCTTAGAGCACATCTTATGCTACAATAAATCAACACTCCCTCTTAGCGAGGAATGTGCTCTAGTAATGCAACCTGCTGAAGCATCACCTTTCTCTGTAACATCTCCCTCTACATTGTTGATGTCTAACATCACTGCCCACCAACTACTATGCAAATGTTGCATCTGTACTACTACTGACCCTGCCACTGCCAAAATTGGATCTATCTTACAACCCTCATAAGTTCTGCCTCTGTGTTGCTGCTGGCACTTCCACAACCAACACTGCAACATTCTCCAACTATTTTTGCTACCTCATCAGCAATGGAAAAGCATCCAAAATTAATAAACAAATGTTTAGCATTCTTTTGTTGGAGTTATGACTCCTGCTATTCTCTACACTTCCATTGAAGTCATTGTGTTGATGCTGACTCTGCTTTGTGCCACCTACACTGCTACCAATATTAGCTCTGTGTTTCTCTGATTCTAGTGCTCCTAGCCACTGCAACTATCACTCTGACACTCCTCTGCATCAACTAACCCATTCCATCATGCTACTTCTAATATGGGCTCCCGTAGAAAGGTATTGATCCAGGAGGTGGACTCCTCAAGGATCCTGCCCATCTGCAGTTCTTTCAGACTACAGTACTAGATCACTCGGCCTCTCCCCTGGAGGTATCTCGACAACCATGGAAAAATCCTCTTCCTCGATCTTTGCAGTTGCAGCATGCGGATCATGTTTTGCATCATTTTCCTTCTTCTTAAGAGGACACTCTATAGCATAGTGACAAAATTCACCACCCCATAAATATTTGATCTTTGAGACATCCTTCTTCTTTCTCTGCTACTCCTAATGCCCCTTAGATATAAGGGTTGCATTCTCTTCCTCCTCCTTGGGCTTCATCCCATTGTTGTTGCTACCATCAAGTTTGCACTTGACTAAGTCTCTACTCATATATTCCAACTGAAGAGTGGCCCACATCCCTTCCCAATCTGGCAATCTCTCTCTGCCCAAGATACTCTGGACAAAGACTTGCCATTCTTCTGACTGAATTCAGTGCCAACCTAACCATCTTTGTAGCATGAGGTGTTAACCCCACAACTGCCAACGAGTCTCAAATTTCCTGAAGCTTCGTTACAAGTAGATCAATGTGTTCCCCCTTTCGCTTCTACGTGGATCTCATCTTCTACTCCAAGTACATCTTCCACTACTCGGAAGATCCTTCATATAGCATAACCAATGATTTCGACATCTGTCTCACAGTATCCTTGCTAGAAATGTGACACACTACGTGATATCTAACTCCATCAAGGATCAACCTTTTGGCCTTTTTCATTTCACCCTTTTACTACTTAAGCAGATCGGGATCCATGGGTATAGATACCACACTATCGACATAGGTTTTGAGATCATGTTCACCTATAAGGCAGGAGATCCTTGCCTTCCATATCACATAGTTGGATGCATCATCCAACCGATCATGATCTCTTAACCCACTATATGCCATCTTTGCCTATGAAATGTTGAACTGCCTCCTCTCTCCTCTGTGCATCACTAGGCTAGCCTATGCACTCCCTGCTGGAGTTATTAGATCTTCTCCTTTTTGTTGCTGCTCAACAATAGAGAAATCGAATTCCCTGGCTAGGAATTCTCTGAGGAAGAAATTCCCTCTAGTGTCTCCTTCCTTCTTCTAACATTGTTTTTCCCCAACAACTGTTGCAAAAAATGCCTCTCACTAGAAAGTTGCTCTGCGTTACTCCCTTTTTCATTGGAAAACTTCAATCTCGAAATATTTCTCTCTATCGACTCACTTAGAGAGAGACTTTCCTCAAATATTTTTCCCTCCTGGCCTAGACTGTGCAATCGTTATGGGGATTTGATTTGTTGTCTACGCAACACTTCTAATTCCCTCCTTCTCTTCAATGCCAAGCTCTTCCATCTCTGCTCTCATGCTTCACCCACGCTTTGATACCATGTGAAAATATGGAAACCCAAATTTATGCTACAACAACTAATTAAGTATCTTCTATTTGTTAAATTATTGAACAAATTATTCCCTACATCCTACAGAAAATACTGAAACTAATACATTGCAGTCTTCACTAACTAAATTAAATGTGGAAGCAAGAAAATGAGCAAAAAATAAATACACAACACATGACAATGTTATTGTTGGACAAATGTCCTCGGAAAGACCCAATGCGGGAAAGTCGGTTCAGTAGCGAAGGATTTTAATTATTATGCAGTAGTAATATGAGTACAATTTGTTGGATTTCCAACTAGCTATATGATTCAGAGAGAAACTAGTCAAAAGGTTAATGAGATAAATCTCACACTTTTCTAGGAGATTTGATTCTTATTAGGGGCTTCCTGAATAGACACGCGCTACCTCTGTGCAACTTCTGCATCAACCCTACTCAGAATTACGTCACTCTGACTGGGCTCTGCGTCAATCCCTTCGCTGAACTCCTACTAACTAGAAATTCGATGTCAAGGCCTTCACGTCTCACACCCCAGCTTCTTGCACTAAATCTCGTCTCTCCTAGCCGGAATTCAAACTCCCTCTCAAGCTCTACGTTGCATCTGCATGGCACTACACTGCCTCACTAAACTTCTATCTACCTTCTCTACCTTGCACTCCCTGCATTTGGAAAGCTTCCTATGGTCTACTATCCCTACCCGTCACTGCAATAAATCACCTTGATCAATTCTCTAGCAACTTTCGCACTACCCTCTCTAAGAAATTTGATCTCTTGATCTCTTTCAGATGTGTTTTTCAGATGCCCATTGAAGTCCTTATAATCCTCCATTTGAGTAATCAATGACCCATATTAAATTATAATAAGTGGCTTAGATCATTTGGACTCTATATCCATCTTCTTCTAGAAGTTTCACACTCAGTTTGATTAATACCCCTTAAGTACTTTAATTTCCTAAGTTTAAACTTAGGCACCCATTAAAAATAATTATTTATTTTAATAAAATTGTCTCTGGGTGGAATTTATGAAAACGATTTCTGGGTATTGTGGAATACATGTTTCTTAGCCTCCCCACAAATTTTGAGGCTTAGAGCACATCCGATGCTACCATAATTCAACAATATTTGGTAAACCTCGCTTGGCCTTCAACTTTTTTATCATGGATTTCAAGCTAAAGGCTAGTTTTCTTTTCCAAAATAAGCTTCTACAACATTGATAAAATGTGACTAATCATAATGGTCTTGTAATTAGAGAGAATGATTTTATCCTCACTCTTAAATAGGGGTGCAATAAAGCTTTGTGTCCAAGGGTTAGGGAAACCTTCCTTCATTGCCAAATTAAAGAGCTTGTATATGTGAGAGATGAAGAGAGGTTCTCCATCTTTAAAATTTCAACTTAGTAACCTTAAATATACATATTTGACATTGAAATATTTTATTTATTGTCCACATCTAAATAATTTTCCAATGTCACATGTCAATTCCATGTAAATTGAAATATTTTATTTATTGTCCACATCTAAATAATTTTTCAATGTCACATATCAATTCCATGTAAATTTTTTAAGGAATTGCACATCCTAATTGAAATTGAAATTTATTACTTTCAATTACTTTTTCTTTTTATATATGTCAAATTGATATAAAATTATTTTATTTAAAGCAGGCATTGAAATATCTTATTTATATTCAATATTAAAATCTTTTTTCCTATTTTTTAATATATAATTGATATTGAAATATATTAGTTAACATAGATATCTAAATATCTTATTAAGGCCTACATTAAAATATTCTAAGAAGTAAAATATATTAAATATTTTATTTATGACAAGAAATAAATATATATATATATATATATACTTCTTCAGTATTGTGCTATAATATAAATGCATAATCTAACTGATAAATGAAACGACCCCGAGCACATCTTTTTGGTCAATTTTGTTCAAAATCTAAGCCATATTTCCAAGAATCATAAGTTTAAGTTTTTTAATTTACTAAGTTTAGTTGTTTAATCTACTAAATAAGTGTTCCATTTATACATTGAAACGTGTATTTTAAACAAGAAGAAATCACAATCTTGCTATAAATTGTATTGGTAGATTCTAGTGAAGAAAATCATTTCTTATGAGTTGGACTCTTGCTAATATAAATAATGTTTTTATTTAAAATTAACCATTATGTACAATTATTTATTTATTTTTATTATAACTAACATTGTTTTTTATTTAGTGAGATATTTTAATTCTATTTTAAAATGGACACTCGTTAACTCCATGTTGAACATGGAAGGAAATACACATCTTCTTAATACTAGGTTGTAGAACGCACCCCTTAATGGGTTTTTTTTAATTTAGTGAATATTTTATTTTTATTTTAAAATGTATACATGTCAATGAGTTGAGCATGGATTAAATTGCACATCTCCTTCGTATTGTTCTATATAATGATTTTAATTAAAATTAATTTATGTTTTTTATTATAGTCGATATTCTTTTTTTATTTACTAAAAAAATTATTTTTATTTTAAGAAGAATATAACTCCAAGTTGAACTCAAACTTGGGTGTAGAACACTCGCCTTAACTTTGTATCTATTAAGTACCCATTGGATCAAATATTTGGAAGTACAAATCTCTTTAAGAAAGAAAAATATAAAATAAGGTTTGCACTTGAAAGATTGCATCTTATTAAACTCTTGACATATCTAGGGTTAAGAGGGATCTGGATCAGTTATACACACATACCATGTATCAACTTACCACATATCATATTAAACATGGAAGGAATTACACGTCTCCTTCATTTTGAGCAAAGCATCAATAAATTGTTGTAACAAGAAATTATGAATATATATATATATGGAAAGAAATACACTCATTTTGAATAACACATCAATAAAATATTATAACAAATTTTTCTTTTCCAATTATTTTATATAATGTATCCGGTTGACATTAAACATTGAAATATTTTTTGAATATCGCATATAAAATGTATAATAAAAACTGAATTATTACACATCCCTTCACATTATTAAAGAGTAGTTGAAATTTGATAACTTCAATTATTTTATCTCTTTATATATATTAAATTAATGTAGGTTGACTTTGTAACCCATTTATTCCCAGTTGTGAGGTTTATGAACGGTAATAGAATATTGAGAGGATTGATCAGAGGTGCCCCATTTCGGATATGATCCGTGGACAATGCTAGCGAAGGCCAAGATATATATTAATGCAGTGGTCAGTTACGAATTTTGTAAAATACAGAACTTGCTGGAAGGCAACTTATATTGGGACATAAATTTAGCTCTAAAGAATCTTGGCGTAGTAGAGACAACCCTGCATGAATTATTATTGACAACAACTTTGCGCCCATTAATGACCAGACTTATGCTTTGGCGCAAGAATACAGGTTTCAGGGCCGATTCACAAAACGGCAATGGTTTCTGATTTCTCCGTCGCTGCCAGTAAGAGGATTGTTCTCTGACAGGATAGTGAGAGCTCTTGAGAATTGAGCGAAGAAATAGTTGTTATCTTGGGCCATTTTAGTGACATAGGGCGTAGTTCTGGAATCCGAGAGCAGGCCCTGATCGACGAGCAGCAGTCCCCTGTGGTTAATCAAGTTCTTGAAATAATTGTTGTCCAATTTCATGGGCGTCACGCGATCGTTTCGTGCATAGAGGACTTCGTTGGGGTCCCGATTGGGGGTCGGGCATCGGCCTTTCAGGTATACAGCGTAGTCGGGATCAAAACTCGGGTCCACCTCGGGGTAAAGCCGCTCAACCAGATTTACACAGTGGGTTCTGCCCACACTATCCGCTCCGGCACCCACAAATTCATCACCATTACTAGTTGACAATATTGAGTTTATTAAGGAATTTTGTAATCCATAACATTGTTTAAAGAATTTTAGGCGAAATCACATAAATAATCATTTGTCAAGGCGTTTGGAACCAACCAGTGTGGTTCATCGTCAGGACAAGTTTCTGACGATGACGATGAACCACAGTGGTTGGTTCGAAACCCATGGACAAATGATTATTTAAGTAATTTCGCCGAAAATTCTCTAAACAATATTGAACTTATCTTGATTATTGATTCGCAGAACATTTACTCAGATTGACATGGGCTATGTCAATTGCCTAATATGTCATATCTTTCTTATTGCTCAATATTTAGTAAATCAGCAATATAGATAAATATAATTTATGAAGAGTGCAAATTTTTAACTATCTATAAATAGTCAATAATTTATTTTTCTCACAAATTTTTTTATTATTAAATTCGAAAATATTTTCAAAATTAACCATCTAAAACATCTTTAAGTTGATTGCAGATTTCCGGAATTAAACGAACATGAGTGCAGTCAATTTTTTGTCAACGGCCATGTCCATTCTATTTCAAAAATTCGAAAAATCTGCAATCAAAAATTCCAAAAATCTGCAATCCACTTAATCTCAGGGGACCATTTATCTAAAAATACCCTACTATTTTTTTTCCTTTTTATTTATGTATAATGTAATACAGAATGGATAAATATCAAACCTAAAAGGGCCACAGCTCCTTCCGCATCGATGTCCACAGAGGCAAAGGCAGAGAGAAGAGATGAGATGCTGCCATTATGCAGCGGAACGTATTTGTCCACCACTGCTGCACTGCTTTTTCTGCTGTCTCGTCTCCCTGTTTTCACCGCGATGCGTGGACCTCCTAGCTGCAAAACATTAATTTAATGGTCAATGTATAGAAAGAAGATGAATTCATCATTAATTTAAGTGTCAATACATAGGAAGAAGATAAAATAAAAATAGTTTAGTTTAATTCAGGGTCACCAACTTCAAATTTGAATTGAGTACTATATTTTTCAATTTAGAAGATATAGTCAATATATTTCAAAACTTTCATCTATATATTTTAAAATTTACCAAGTTTAGTTATAATCTCAATAAAAGTGTTGGTTGCTTTGGCTTGCCATGTTGACGGTTATTTTTTTTTCTCTCTTTGAATAAAAGTGCTGGTTGCTTTGGCTTTGCCAGGTTACAGTTATTTTTTCTCTCCTGGTCATGTGAGTAATATAAGCGACCATTTATTAATGTTTTTACCTGAGGATCATTGACCCAATTTAGTTAATTAATATTAGAATTTTGTTATGAATTAAATGAATTCCGTAATTATGGTTTAATTAATAAATGGTATTTTTTTCTATTAGTTTTTTCTAAAATTAAAATTATGGATTCGAGTTATTTAATTTGCAAAATTATAAATATTTGAAATTTTTCATGATGTTTAATTTATTTATGCATTTAAAAAGTGCATTTTAAAAAATAAATCAAAATCTCAATCTTACTTAAAAATTATATTGCCAAATTTACAAAACAAATTACCATAAAAATAATGGCTTAGTCTAACTTATAGACTAAATGATATTTATCTACTAGATTTTAAAAAATTTGAGTTTAATCTATATAATTAGAGTGTACTAGGGTTTTTCTTATTGTTAAATCTATTTATACATTCAAAAATATATTTTTTTCCCGTAAGAAAAAATAGTAATTTTATTCATGTTGATAAAATTACATTTTGTAGATGCCAGAGGCATATGCAGATGGTTGTTCCTGTAGTGACAGGCAGCACAACAGAGAGATAAAGACAAAATAGTAGATGACTGTTCCTGTAATGACAGGAAGCAACAGAAACAGAATATCAGAAAAAATGGGATCCAGCAAGCCTAAACTTTTCTTCCCTTCTTCTTCTCCACCCGCCCCCATCCTCCAGAGTCAGGTGTGGGTGTAATGATAGCTAGCTGGTTTTCCATTGGGTTCAATTGTTGTTCTTTGTCAGATTTCGAGCCCTCTGAGCCATGGGTTCATTTGTTGCCGCTTACTTCCATTTGTAACTCTTGATTCAGAACTGAAATGTGCGGCCCCAATTGAGTAGTTGGGCCATTCACTTCCTGAGGCTGCTCCTGTCTCATTTGAGCGTCTGGTTTTGTCTGGTTCTCTGTATGTTCCTCATTGATGTCTTCTTCTTCCAATGGGTCGGTGTGCTGCCAGCCTTTGGGCTTTTTTTGTTGTTTCTTGGCTCTCTTGGGATCCTTTCGAGCAAATGCGCAGTCATATTGAAGGTGCCATGTTTGCATGCAACTTCTGCATCGGAACGTTGTGTTCTCATAGTCGAGTTGTTGTATCCATTGGGTACTGTTGAAGTTCAGCGTGATGTGGTCAGGTAGCCCCTGACTCAAGTCCACTTCTACACATATTCTGGCAAACGTAAATATTCCCCTCATAGTTCTGTCTTCATCCATTTTTAGGAATTTCCCAAGGGAATTCCCAATGGCCATTAATGCTTTGTGGTGCCAAAAATGTAGTGGGAGCCCATGTAGCCTTACCCATACAGGCATTGTTGTGACTGTCATTGTATTGGCGTCGAAATCAGAAAACCAAGGGGTGGTAAAGAGGCCAGCACTGCCCCATAACCAAAGCCCTTGATTGATAATGCTGTCTCTTTCCTGTTTTGTATTAAATCTAACTATGAAAAACCCTTTGGGGCATAGGTAAATTTCACAGTTAGTTGTCCATGTTGAATAGATCCATTGATGCAGGGCATCTGATTTTGGCCAGAAACCGTTAAATCTACAAATAACTGCATTATTAGATAAATCGGTGTGTAAACTAGTTACCTCTCGCATAGATACTTGTAGAGTTGGTGATTCTGACTTTTGTTCAACAATATAGGGTCCTGGTAATTCTGGTGGCGATGCTGCTTTATTTTTCATTTTTTCCTTCCTTTTTACTGCATCCCGAAAGGAGCCTGTATTTTTTGAGCTGGTGCCAGTGCTTCCTCCACGCAGTCGGAGAGTTAAGATAATGGTTGAATCTTTGGGAATGCCATAGTGCTGGAGGGTTTTGTTGTCCTGCATACTGTACCCTGAGTTTATGAGGTTTTGAATGCATGCAGGGATTCCTAGGCGACCCTGGATTTCCTTTTTTAACGCATGGATGCTCATTGCCTTACTGAGCCGCATGCAATAGTGTTTGCCCTCAATCAATTTGATGAAGAACTGTACTGGATCTGCATCGGGTAGATCGGTCTTGTGGAGTCTTGGCTGATCGAGATCAGCATCCATGCGAGGTGGATCGATCTTGTGGAACCCTTGTTTTGCTGGATCTAGTCTTCTGGACAGCAGCCCTTTCTTAACGAAACCGCTTTCTCCAAAACTCTCTGCGAGGCCGCTTTTCGGGGTTCGACCAGCGCTTCGATCCTCTCCAAATCTGGCAGATCCTGTAACGCCGTGGCCACTGCCAGCTTAACGGCTTGATTGACGATGCCCTTTCCCCAATAGTGGGCGACCGTCACATACTCGATTTCTGCTCTGCATCTGGCGTTGTCTTGGCCCAGTTTGAGCGAGATCTCACCCACCGCCTTTCCATCCACACAGATTGCTTTGAACCACGGATGCGGAATGGCTTCTGCGCTCATTTGTTTCACCACTTCCTCTCTGGATTTGCTGACTTCCCAGGAGCAGGAATGTGCCACTTTCTCCATATCAGATCTTCCTTCAATGTTCGAAATATTGAGGGACCAGATCCACCCAATTAATACCAGATCCGCCATCTTGATGAGCCCCTCGAGCCTGGAGTCGTGCTTGATATTTATCCCGGGGAAATCGATGCGGCCAGACCAAGGGTGACCAGGCTCCAAGAGATGCTGGATCTTGTCGCTGTAAACATCAATGGCGAGCACTGTGTGATCCGTCTCGTGCATCAGCATACATTCAAAAATATATTATTAAAATTATATTGTTAAATTCAAATGAAAATGAAAAGACTATTTAATCATTAAATTAAATTCAGCTCATATAAGTACCAGTAGTTTAAGGAGGCTGAGGAGTTGCCTGGAAAGTTACGAAAATTCTGGTAATATTGAGAGAAAATCTAGCAAGGATCTTTGTAAATCCAAGTTATAGTTTTTAAACTTCAAAATTTTAGGTGTCGTAAATGTGTTTGATGGTGCTGAATCTATTTCCACCATTAAAAACACTATTCAAACACTAACTCTACCAAAATTTAAAACAAATAAATAACATAAAATAAAATAAAATAAAAAATTACCCTAATTCGGACTACTTTTGACTATTGGGCCCATTCCTTCGCCCCGTTATACCACCCCCCCCACACACACACATATATATATAACTGTCGAAGATTGGCTAACCACACACCATTGCAGCTGCCTCCTTTGCGGCGAGAACAATAATGTCAGCACACGACACCACTCCAGGACATTCCGCCTCGATGGCCTGCTTAATGGTGTCCACATACTTGAAGTTTCGCATTCCGAAGTTTCGGTCCGATTGTTTCTCTGTCTGCACGTCTCCACTACTGTCTAATAGAATGGAGGCATCGCACGACTGTGCAGAGAATTCCCGTATAGTTAAAATCCGCTTAAAAATACGAACTCCTAAGGTTAATAATACGAATTCTGAGAAAAATTAGATTAAATTGGGTACTTGAACTATGCAGTCATGGAAGATAAGTCTGACCCATGAAACGGCAGTGTTGCCGTGCTCCTGGTAGAGATTGTAGACCTGCTCCTTCACTATGTGCTCTGCTCTCGGACACGACGTTGCGTAGTAATTTTCCTTCAGTCCCACACTGCGTTGTGCGCAGCAGAAGAAGAGGAGGAGCAGGCTGAGTGAGCCGAGAGGGATTCCTAATGTCGCCATAGAGGGAGGCTGCGAATAGATTTAGTTTGCCAAATCTATGTTGATATCTAATGTACTTATCCTGTACGGACTATTTATAACGATACGAGTTGCGTAATATTTCCGGTTACTTATATTTTATATCGCGTACAGATCAGATGCTGCGCCACCGATATTGACTGATTCGGAACGTGCGTGCCGCCCCCTCCAACTCAGCCCTATTAATCATGCTCTGTAATACATTTTTTCAGAAAGATGGTCTGTAATACATACTTTTAACAAAGTTTCCAACCGATCTACTAAGTAAATCAGTAAAAAGGTTTTTGAAATTTAGTAAATTAGTTAGTTTTGTTGGTTAGTTATTAATGGTGCTGTAGAAGGTGTGGGTGGCATGTGGTTAAATCTAACAATGTCTTTATCTATTAATATTTGTGGGTTTTGGTGTAACGGCAATCATCTCTCCAATAAATAGTATCAGAACTAGAGGTTAGAGGTTTGAGTTCAAAACACACTGGGCTCGTGTTTAGAGGGAAGATACGGTTAATGGTGTATGAAGGTTATTTTGAAACTGTGAGTTTCACAAAATTTTGGCCCTAAAATAGGTACCAATTTAGATCTATTTAACTCCAGATTTATTATGCACCATTTAACTCTACATTTATCATACACTTAGAGATTATGCATCTAGGGATCAAATTCCTCCAGATACAAACCTTTTTTCAAATTATTAATCTAAAGTTATTAAATATAATAATAATTAATATTACATTTAATAATAATAAAAAATTAATAAGATATGATACAAAATTTAATAAAAGTTAATATTAAATTAATATTTTCAAAATATTACAATTTTGATTTAGAAATATTTATGTCTTTAAAAATTTTGATAAATTTATAAGACAGATTTACCAATATTTAATTAAAAATAATTTAAATACTATTTAAATAAAATAAATATTAAAAAGGTTTGGAGTATGATTTTTTGAATTTTTTGTTGTGAATAGTATTGTAATTTTCTAATTTATTTATATGGTTATTTTCATTTTTGTTTTGAGTTTTTTAATATTGTTTTATAAAAAACATGTTATATTTATACATCACTTCATACTAAACACATTGTGTTATGAAATATGCCTTTCTATCCAATGAATTAATAATTTCTTTCTACCAAATAAATTTTATTATTATTCTCTCTCACTGAATAAAAGAATTAATCCTGAACTTGCCAAAAAATTCCCTAGAAAGATGGGCGCTTGAAGAATTTTCAAACAATGTGAAAACCACACTAATTGGTTAGAAAAGGGTGAACAAAGATTTTCTACATATAATTTATACCGAAACTTTTCTTATAAATGTGAGAACCACACTAATTGATTAGAAACGAGTGGACAAAAAATTTCTACATATAATTTATGCCGAAACTCTTTTTATAAATGTGTGAACCAATTTAGATCAACAGATTCGGCGGACCATGAGAAATAACCTTTGTTTGCGGACATTTGTCTTCAGCAGCCTCTACTACTTCCTTCCCTGTGCTACCCATCAGCTAGCACATAATAATTTTACACGTATTAAACAGTTTGGCCATGCCGACCTTATCCAGTTGAGGCTACTTTGTGCATATCGTCCAGCGAATATGTTCTTATACCATATCCATTTCCATGTTGACTTGGATTCATTAGCCCAATGGGACACTAAAATCGATCCAGATTATATTATTTTATACCGATTTTGCTAACCCCATATAGGAGAATAATTAGGGCTCTTCTTTACCCACCTTGGGAAGGGTTATTCCCTACTCTTCTTTACAATTAAACGTTGCTAATAACATTTTTGGAGTATGTTGCTAAGAACGTTGCAAAATGCACTCGCTTGGTAAGACTGAAGTTGTCATCCACTCTTAAAAAGTAACTGATACAATTAAATGGGTAAAGATGGAACGTTGTATTTAGTTTGTGAAAAATTATTAAAGTTTTAAGTGGAAAGCTTTTTTCCCAATGTAAGAAATCATGTTTGGAGTAGTTTTCAAGGTATATATAGAAGTAGAAAGTTGTTAATACTTAAATGTATAAGATTTAAAGATGTATTTAGTTAGTAAAAGATTATTAAAATTTTAACTGGAAAATTATTAGTGTAAGTAAACTTTTTTATTAGTTTAAAAGTTTTTAGATTGTAATGGTTGTGAGTGAAGTATTGTGATTTCATCAATATTTTAAAATTGATGAAGTGTAAAGGTATTGGTTTGTGTAGAGTTTAGTTTTTATTAGGTTTTGCATTTAAATTTTATTTCAAGAGGTTTAGAGTGATAGTGAATTTTAATATGGCAGGACCTGTTAAAACATGCGGAAAAGACAAAACATCACATATGCATTGAGGAAGCCAACAAAACATTACATATGCATTGAAGAATCTTGAGTCATTGCTAAGATTGATCATTTCCATCACTGTAAGTTTTAGGGACATCACATATGCATTAAGGAAGCTGACAAAACATTACATATGCATTGAAGAATCCTAAGCCATTGCTAAGATTGATCATTCCCTATCACTATAAGTTTTAGGAAAGGTATAGAGATTGAAAGAGACCAAGCAATTTGAATAGAGATGATGGATGGAAAATTAGCGGTTATTGGATCCATGCTACATATGCATTGAAAAAGCTTAAATCATTACTAAGATTGATCATTTCCATCACTCTACTAAAGCTATAGGCTGCGAATAGATTTAATTTGCCAAATCCATATTGATATCTACCGTACTTATCATGTACGGACTATTTATAACGTTACGAGTTGCGTAATATTTCGGGTTACTTATATTTTATATCGCGTACAGATCAGATGTTGCGCCACCGATATTGGCTGGTTCGGAACATGCGTGCCGGCCCCTCTAACTCAGCCCTATTAATCATGGTATGTAATACATTTAACAAAGTTTCCAACAGATCTGCTAAGTAAATCAGTTGGTTTGTGTTAACAAAGGTTCTTAAAATTTAGTAAATTAGTTAGTTTTGTTGGCTCCCTATTAATGGTCGTGTAGAAGGTCAACACTTTTGTGTGTTCGTGGCATGTGTTTAAATCTGGTAATGTTTGAGTTTACTAACACCTGAGGGTGGCATGTGCTTAAATCTAGCAATGTCTCTATTTACTAACACCTGTGGGTTTTGGTAACAGCGATCGTGTCTCCAACAAGTAGTATCAGATTCAGAGGTCGAGTTTGAAACACACTCGGCTTGTGTTTGGGGGGAAGACTTGACTCCCTATTAATGGCGCAGGTTTTGGTGTAACGGCAATTGTGTCTCCAACAAGTTTTTGTGGAGTTTAATTTCTATTAAAAGTTGAGTATGAAAGTTACTTTGAAACAGTGAGTTTCACATAATTTTGGTGATAAAATAGGTACCAATTTAGATCTATTTAACTCTAGATTTATTATGCATTATTTAACTCTACATTTGTCATACACTTAGAGATTATGCATCTAGGGATCAAATTCCTCCACATACAAACCTTTTTCCAAATTATTAATCTAAAGTTATTAAATATAATAATATTAATATTAGATTTAATAATAATAATAATAATAAATTTAATGAGTATGATAACCAAATTTATAGTAAAATTATATTAAATTAATATTTTCAAATATTTACAATTTTTGATTAGAAATATTTATGTCTTTAAAAATTTTGATAAATTTATAAGACATAGTTTTAACCAATATTTAATTAAAAATTAATTTAATATTATTTAAATAAAATAAATATTAAAAAAATTTGGAGTATGATTTTTGAATTTTTGTATTCAATAGTATGTAATTTTTTAATTTTATTTATATGGTTATTTTCATTTTTGTTTTGGAGTTTTTTTAAATATTGTTTTATAAGAAACCTGTTATATTTATACATCTCTTCATACTAAACACATTGTGTTATAAAATATGCTTTTCTACCCAATAAATTAATAATTTTTTTCTATCCAATAATTTTTTTTATTATTTTCTCCCACGGAATAAAAAAATTAATCTTTAATTTACCAAAAAAATTCCGATACAAAAACCATATTAATTGATTCGAAATGCATTAACCAAATTTTCTACTATCATTTATGCCATAACTCTTCTTATGAATATGAAAACCAATTTAGATCGACGGATTCCGCAGCCCATGAGAAATAACCTTTCTTTGTGCGCATTTGTCTTCAGCGGCCTCTACTACTTCTTTCCCTATGCTACCCATCAGCTGGCCCTTAATAGCTTTACACGCATTAAACAGTTTGGCCCTGCCGACCTTATCCAATTGAGGCTACTTCGTGCATATCGTCCAGCTAATATGTTCTTATACCATATCCATTTCCATGTTGACTTGGATTCATTAGCCCAATGGACACTAAAATCGATCCAGATTATATTATTTTATACCGATTTGCTAACCCACATAGGAGAATAATTAGGGCTCTTCTTTACCCACCTTGGGAAGGGTTATTCCCTACTCTCCTTTACATTTAAACGTTGCTAATAACATTTTTTGAGTATGCAAAATGCACTCACTTCGTAAGAGTGAAGTTGTCATCCACTCTTAAAAAGTAATTGATACAATTAAATGGGTAAAGATGGAACGTTGTATTTAGTTTGTGAAAAATTATTAAAGTTTTAAGGGGAAAGCCTTTTTCCCAATGGAAGAAATCATGTTTTGGAGTAGTTTTCAAGGTATATATAGATGTAGAAAGTTGTTCATATTTAAATAAATAAGATCTAATGATGTGTTTAGTTAGTGAAATATTATTAATATTTTAACTGGTAGACGCTTTTATTAGTTTAAAAGTTTTTAGATTGTAATTGTTGCGAGTGAAGTATTGTAATTTTAATTGGAATATTTTAAAATTGATGAAGTGTAAAGGTATCGGTTTGTGTAGAGTTTAGTTTTTATTAGGTTTTGTATTTAAATTTTATTTCAAGAGGTTCATAGTGATAGTGAATTTTAACATGGCAGGATTTGTTAAAACATACGGAAAAGACAAAACATCACATATGCATTGAGGAAGCTGACAAAACATTACATATGCATTGAAGAATTCTGAGTCATTACTAAGATTGATCATTTCCATCACTGTAAGTTTTAGGGACATCACATATGCATTAAGGAAGGCGACAAAACATTACATATGCATTGAAGAATCCTGAGTCATTGCTAAGATTGATCATTTCCATCACTAAGTTATAGGGACATCACATATGTATTAAGGAAGCTGACAAAACATTACATATGCATTGAACCCTGAGTCATTGCTAAGATTGATAATCTCCATCACTATAAGTTTTAGGGAAGGTATAGTGATTGAAGGAGACCAAGCAATTTGAATAGAGATGATGGATGGAAAATTAGCAGTTGTTGGAACCATGCTACATATGCATTGAAGAAGCGTGAGCCATTGCTAAGTTTGATTATTTCCATCACTGTAGGGAAGCTATAGCGATTGAAAGAGGCCAAGTAATCTGAATAGAGATGATGGAAGGAAAATTAGCGATTGTTGGATCCATGCCATTTCTTCTTAAGTTTATATATATATATAATATTATATATTATATATATAAAGTTGAACATTGTTATTTTTATTTATTTTTAAGTTTTTAGAATTAATTGTTTTGACCTTAAATAGTAATTATTATATTAAATTATATTAATTGCTTTATTGTTTAGGTTTGACTAATATTATTAGGTTTGAACTTGATATTATTTGTAGATATTCATTTCATTAAAATTTTCTCTCTTGATTAATTATTTTCCTTAATTTAAATATTAACAATTATTTCTTTATATTAAAATATTATTTATTTAGTCAAATCTAACTGTTTCCTTTATATGAAAATATTATTTATTCAGTGAAATATAAAAGACTAATTTTTTATCTCTTCATCTATTTAACTTGATGCCAAGATCTTGTTTTCCATGTCGTCTTGACTATGAACCACACTCGATGGTTCGTCCACAAAATGGATTAGAGAAGCGTAAATTCGATTTCGATTATAATGTTCTAAAGGGTGTCCAAACTTAATCAACTTTTACACAATCCAACATGTAGATTAGCCATGGCTTAGGCTCAACTTAGTATTGAATAAAAAAAACATATTTCATCATAAATATTTATGTTTGTCAAAAAGTAAAACAACTTTAAAGTGTGATTTATTTCAATATTGAAATATTAAAGCTAAACAATAGCTTTGATCAATTAACTAATACAATCCAACATGTAGACTAGTCCTGGCTTAAGCTCAACTTAGTATTGAAAAAAAAAACATTTATCATAAATATTTATGTTTTCCAAAAAGTAAAACAATTTTAAAGTGTGATTTATTTAAATATTAAAGTATTAAGAAAAACAATAACTTTTATCAGTTAACTAATCCATATTAAAAATTCGAATATCAGTAAGTAATTGATTCATTGTTGGGGGGCGAGACGAGGCGTGATAACTAGGGTTTTCTGAGCAATTACAAGTAGGTTCTAGTTCAGATAGTGTTTAGAGGGGGAGGGAGTGGGGCTCCCTCCTACAGAAATGTGATAGTTGTTAAAGGTAAAGGTTCCAAGGTAGGATTTAAAATTTTGGAAAAAGGGTCAGCATGCACAAGTCCAGGAGTGGCGAGGGTAGGTCATCAAGGCAAAAATAGTCAGAGAAGAGATGAGGATAAAGGTACAACAGGAAACCAATAAGATCAGTAGCAAAAGTCAAAAGGACTAATGGGAATGGCCTATACATGCCCAAACAATAGTAATTCCAACAACATTAATCATAGATCCCCAAACCCAAGCCTTCAAGGAATGAATGTGAACCTATGCGATTCTTTACAAGTTCATGGGTTCCTGGCCCATAGAGAAATCATTAAGTGACTAGATAAAGCATCACTAGAAGTCGTGTGGTGAGATTGAGCTACATTTAGTGTCCAAATTTTTCTTTACAACGGTATTTTCTAATCTGGAGGACAAGGGGCATGTCTTTAATGGAGGACTATATTTCTTTGCCTCTACTAGACTATACATGCAGTTGTGGCAAGAGAACTTTTCTATAAAAAAAAAGACATTCACCAATGTGTTGGTTTGGGTCAGGTTGTATTCCCTAACCTTGAATTATTGGTTACCCTCAACCTAAAAGCTTATAGGAGATATGCTAGGGAATTTTGAAAAGATTTCAAAGGCGACCATGTAGGGAAAGTACACATCATATGCAAAGATTTGTGTGGAGATAGATGTGTGAGGAGCACTATCAGAAGCAATCAAATTGGAATTACAGGATGAAATATAACTGCAACATTTTGATTATGAGTAGATTCCCTTTGGATGCAGATGCTTCCATGAGCACAGACATTTGATCAAGGATTGTCCCTTGAATAGATTTGAGGAGAAAGGTATAGAACAAGAGTAGAAGGATGCAAAAGGTTTTGCAAATCCAAACCCAAGAGGATGTACCAATAAGAACGAGGAAGCAGTATCCTAAGGATAACAGTGATGGAGAAGATAAAATTAATAATTAGGAGGAGGAAAAAGAGGAAGTAATGATGGAAGCCCCCAAAGACCCTATTAAAAATATTGAAATACCATATCTAGGTAAAGAATTTGAAGTGGATTCCAAAATGGCCCCAAGTGAAGTGGGAATAGAGGACCGGGATTTTCAAGATATAGTGGAAAGGGAAGGGATAAACTTATAGAATGTGATGGAACAGTGGTGAAAAAAGGGTTTGGAGGCCATCCCAGCGAGGCAGATGGATCGAATCCAATACCTCTACCTAATACGGATGGAAGCAAAGCTTCGAGGAAAGAAAAAATCACATCAAGAAATTGGGGAGATGGATTTCAAGGCTTCAAACTCTCAAGCCCTCTTAGTACCAAACAAAATGTGAAGTAAATGACAAAGGAAGTCAAACAACATAGCCCTTGAGTAATTGGGAGCAATTCTTATTAACTCGAGCAAGATGAGAGCTTTAAGCTCACCACCTAACATAAGTAGTTAAAAACGAAAGTTGGAACTTGGAACACAAGAGTCCTCAATAGCCTATGAAAACAAATATTTTTAAAGAAAAAGTTAAAAATGGAAAATCTAGATATTATGTTCCTACAAGAAATGAAATTCTCAATAGAGAAGATTAAGGAAGTGAATAGGAAATTAGGAAGGTATTTTATATACTTAAATGTAGAAGCCCAAAGTACTGTAGGAGGATTGGTTACCTGGTGGAACCCATAGGTTATGAATCTAGTCGATGCAAAAGCCACTAGATGTTTCCTATTTGTGGAGATGCAGATAAGAGGAGCCCATAGGTCGATTATGTTCACAAATGTTTATGGTCTACATAGGATAGATGAAATATTAAGTTTCATCTAGGACCTAAAGGATCTCAAAGAAAGAAAACATCATCTCCCTTGGATTATAGGGGGAGACTTTAATATGGTCACTTCTCTAGAAGAAAAGAAGGGTGGTCAAAGACGTATTGATAGAGATTTTAGGACCTTTAAATGGTTCATTGAAGACGTATATATAATATATATGGAAACAAGTTATGTAATCTTTACCTAGAGCAACAAGCGAGGAGGGGAGCATCAAGTTGCATCAAGGTTGGACATATTCCTAACTTCGGAGGATTTTTTGATGTAAGCGCTGGAAATGGAAGCTAATATTTTCTTCTGTGGGGGCTCGGATCATTGGTTGATGATGTTAACAACTGAAATATTGGGTACACCTAAAAATAGAACATTTAGATATGAGGCCTTCTGGATAAACCACCCCTCATTTATGAGGAATATAAAAAATGGTGGGAATATCTACTCCCAATTTGGATGCAGACCAGGTTGAGATATATTAAAACCTAGCTAAGGCAGTGGAATAAAACAGAGTTCAGTAATATCTTCCAAGAAAAAAGAGATTTGGAACTAAAGATAGAGGCATCATAGAAACTGTTGATTAAAGAAAGGTATACTAAGGAGAGGAAGAGCATGGAAATAGATCTTCTAAATTAATGGGAAGAAAGATGCCTTCACGAAGAAATATTATGGAAATAGAATTCAAGAGTCTTGTGGCTCCAAGAGGGTGAAAAGAATACTAAATTATTTCATAGATATGTAATTGAGCATTGAAACTCTAAAATA
The DNA here is from genome assembly GCA_000404065.3 of Pinus taeda. NCBI lineage: Eukaryota > Viridiplantae > Streptophyta > Pinopsida > Pinales > Pinaceae > Pinus > Pinus taeda. The sequence goes on from APFE030405389.1 coordinate 33,923, forward strand.
ATTATCATGATTAAGGACACAACTCGAAAGTCTTATGAGGCGCATCGAGACATTGAGGACGTATTGGTTCAGCACTTTCAGAAGATTGAGGAGGCCCTACTTGATAGATCACATGCCATTCAGAAGATAATGAAGCATATTATAAGAGTGATAATAAATGAGCATAAAAAAATATAAATAAAACCATCTCCATGGAATAAGTTGCCCAGGTGGTAAATGAGATGCCTAATGTTAAGGCATCAGGTCCTGATGGATTTACCACAAATTTCTTCAAATCCTATTAGGAAATAGTTAAGACAGATGTGTTTAAGATGTTGGTTGACTCCCAGGACTCAGCTACAATCCTTAAATCTCTAAATTTTTTGTTTATTACTCTTATTCCAAAAAAGGAAAAGGAAAGTACCCCTGAGAGGCTTCTACTGATAGCTCTTTGACATTTGTTATACAAGATTATATAAAAAGTGGTAGCCAACCAGATGAAAAAGGTGCATCCTATTTTGATCTCAGAAGAACAATTAGGTTTTGTGGAGGGTAGGAAAATTTTGGATAATGTGATCCATGCCTATGAGATTGCACATTCTCTAAAGAGATTGGGGAAAGCAAGGACAATAATTCAGCTTAACCTTTCAAAGGCATTTTATAAAATCAGTTGGGAATACATTGAGGCATTTTTTACATTGTTTGGTTTTAATAATAGATGGATAAACTAGATAATGGCCTTGGTCTCCTCTCCGAATTTTTCAATTTTTCTAAATGGGGCTCCTACAAAACCAGTTTTCCCCTCCCAAGGAATATGCCAAGGGGATCCTATGTCACCTTTCTTGTTTTTCATAATGATGGAAATCCTAGGCAAAGCAATTTGAACAAGGGATGGGGACATCACACCAATAAAATGTTATAACAACAATTTTTTTATTTTCATTTACTTTATATAATACACTTAGTTGAAATTGAAATATTTGATTTACGATTCATATTGAAATATTTTTTGTTAGTAGAAGTGCATTCTATAGTGAGAGAGATGTATTAGTGCTCAACCCTTACTGCCACATGTCCCTTCTAAAAATAAATATAAAATATACTCTAAATTAAAAAAATATTGATTATGATAAAAATAAAAATGAATACAAATATTTGTTTTTTTTTATTAAAAGAATTTTAAAATATCAATAATCTCAAACTCATTGTTCTTGTTCTCATTTTTTGGTGTGTCTAGAGTTGCATTATTTCCATGCTCAGTCATTAGTTGACATTGGTTCCTTTTAAAATAAAAATTAATATATTCTAAATTAAAAAAATGAAATTAGCTATAATGAAAATAGAAATGAATATACATATTTGGTTAGTTTTAATTAAAACCATAATAAAATATCAATAATCTCATTAGTTAAATAAAATATACTCTAAATAAAAAAGCTCATGTTTTGATATAGTAAAAATAGAAATGAATATACATATTTGGTTAGTTTTAATTAAAAACATAATAAAATATCAATAATCTCATTCTCATTATATGTGTTCTGGCTCTCCTATTTGCCCTAGGTTCTTTGTTAATATTACAAATCCAGAATGAAGGAGATGTGGTAAAAATATTTCACTTTTCACACACAACCAGGTTTTTGTTAATATTACAAATCCACTATGAAGGAGATGTGGTGAAAATATTTCACTTTTCACACAACCATAAATAAGATATTTGATGTATCAATTTAGAAGGATAAAGTAGTAAAAATAAAGTAAAAAAGAAATAAAAATGTTTATATTCTCCCTATATGATGATGATGATGATGATTGGTTCACATCCAATGTGATCTATAACACCTTAAGAAAATAAGAATATAATTGTGATTCTTCAAAATCTTCTTTCTATGATCAAAAGAAGAAAAAGAACTTATGCATTTCAATATCGAACTTAAATAAATCATTTGAATATCAATGTTATATTATATATTTCAATAATTAAACTTTAATATATATATATATTATATATATATATGGCATACTCTAGAGGAACTGGCATTTTTCACGTCTAATTTTAATTAGAATTTGGCAAATATTTTTAAAAACTTGAGTTTAAGTTGTTTGAACTATAGAATTATAGTACCCCATAAGGTTTTCCAAGGTGATCCATCAATTGATGCATTCAAACATGCATTTTAAAGAATAAAAAATCGAAATCTTTCTTGAAATTGTTTTGTCGCTTTCATCTATAAGTTAGAAAAAGCCTATGTATTATAGAGAATGTTTAAAATGTATATATTTTTAATATATACATAGTAAAATATTTAAATTCTAATGAGGAGATATATAATTCATCCTATTTGTATATCAAATTGATATGTAGCATTTAAATATTAAATAACAATAAAAAAAACTAACAAAGATCATAATAAATAAATAAATAAAATATATATATAATATAATATATATATATATATTCAATTATTTTATATATATATATATAATATATATAATATAACTACTATATTCAAATAAAAATTAAAATATTTATTTATAATATTATTAAACTACTATTTCAATAAATAATTTTTATTTTTAATTTCAAAATATATATATTTAACATAGAAAAAGCCAAAAACTTCAAAATCCCAAAGCACTTCATCATCTCAATAACAAAAACGTAAAAATATATATATATATATATTCATTCTGGTGTACTTTGAACGTTTTAGCTTTTTCGAAAAAATTAAAAATTACACATGATCCATTCTGGATAATAGAAACATTCCTTTTAAGATAAATTTGGACTAATCATTACTTTAAAATTCACGAGTCACAGGTTTACATCCCAAAAAAAGAAATAACCTCACCGGGAGAAAGTTGACTTTTTCACCCATTTATTCCTATGATTAGGTTTAGTTTGTGAGGTTTATGAAGAGTGAAAAGATATTGATAAGAGGTTCCCATTTGCACGTGTCATTTAATACGATTCGGATATGATCCAGGGACAATGCAAGTAATGGTCAAGAGTATATTCATAGAGTAGTTAGTTGTGAGTTTTGTATTTTTAATTGTTTTAAAAGGTGTAAAGAGATTTTTATAGGTTTGTTAAATTGGAAAAGTTGTATGAGGAATTTATTTGTAGATATGTATGTTATATGTTTTACATTTTGTATATAAGGATTATGGTGTATCATTTTGGGCTTGATTTGCAGGTGTGTTCATTGTTTAGTGTTTGTTATGGGTGGGGTTAGTGGCTTTAGAAGGTAGAAAAGTCAACTTTGAAGATCGAAAGTCATGCATCAAATGCAATCTTCAACACCTTTTTGGGTTTTTCTTAGAACCCAAAAATTTATCCCTCTTTAGTTTGCTTAAGAATGCATCTCTAATTATTTTCCAAGTCTCGGATGCATTTCTACCCTCATGTCAGAAATAAGAAATGCTATTTATTTTTATTTTTTTATTTTATTTTAGGTTTTTTTCTTTTTCTTTTTCTTTTTCTTTTCAGGATTTTATATACATTTCCAACCTTCAATCACTTTCCTAAAAATTCAAATTGTATGGTTAATGTTTAAAAATAAATTTTATTTTATTATTATTATTTGTTTATTATTATTTATTTATTTTATTTATTTTTAATTTATTTTTTATTATTTATTTATTTAATTATTATTATTATTTAATATACATTTCCAACCTTCATTCACTTTCCTAAAAATTCAAATTATATCGTTAATGTCTAAAAATAATTTTTAGTCCTTTTAATATTGGGTTGAAGTGTCATTGACTCATTTCCCATATTTGAAAACAGAGATCATAATTCAAAGCATCAAAGATAGCTCATATGTTTAGTGGTACACAAAACAAAGAAAACAAAAATTCTATTCTAATATCAATGATTACTAGTTTGATTATAGAAACCAGAAAACATTTATTTTTCCAGTTTAACAATCTTATGAGCATCTCTTTGTAGATGTTGTACTTCGGATTGACCAATACTTTCGGTAGGGATTGAGCGCCTTGAATGTGATAGTTGTAGTTGTAGGCGTATTCGTTCGAGTTACTATAGATGACAAGTTCCCTTGTGTCAATGAAGAGCTAGTTTGGGATGTGCTTGCCTTTATGACAATACAATTGATGAAAAACATAAAAGAACAGTAAAGTTGAACCAATATCACTACTGGAAAACAAAAAAAATTATGGCAACAATAAGCTTGAGCATGTCACCATATTAGGACATTATCCAAGACATTTGAGTATGTTTACCATATGAGGACATTATCCATCTTGCACTGGACGCACAACCTTAACTGACCACTCTTTGGTATGATGACTTGACTTTGCCCCATTTCAAGCTGGGTAACCTATCCCTATCACTAGAGAAGTGAAATACAAAGAAATGGTTGAGGTTGTCTATTACTAGGGAAAAGCAGATAAGATAACGAGTTAACATCAAGGACAATATTCTACACTCATAGAGGGATTGACAAAAACAATGTGATATATTGCATTTAATATGCTCAAAAACAAAATCACAATAACCCAAGCAAAATATGGACTTCACTCTTAATGCTAAGAGAAGTGCCCTCGTATCATGTTGATTTATTGATGTTGCAACATGTACAATAGATTCTCTATCAATAAGCACATACCTCAAAAAAATGCATGCATTTTTATCAATTAGAAACTAAAAATGCCTTCAGTTGAAATTTGATTCACTACTTCCTGCCATGAATTCTCCTAAATTTTGAGTTGATAAACCTACAACTACTAGGTAAACACAATTTTCAGAGTTGGTTCTTGCATAACAATTTCATATTATATGTAATCTAGTCTTTGTCAGGATATGACCATCTATCTAGTTTCAAAATCATGCTCTTGATAAAACTTGGATGTGGCCCTAACCTACAATGGAAATTTTCAAAATTCATTTCCTTGAGAATCATCATATCAACATTCTATTATTTTCTTCATAGCATTGCCAGAGAGAACTTGCAATAGAGACTCATTGATGTCACCACCAATTTCACCAAATCTAACCTTGATAGGATCTCGCCAAACCAATAAAAAATACAACCTTCTAAATAGATTAACATATACTAACAGTATCTCTTAGGTGGTGAGTGGTCTGCCCTACAATTACTTATATTCAACTCTAACGCAAATTAAATACCATACTAAAATCATGGTTCAACAATATTTTCCCCATGACACTCTAGAAATACAATATAGAGACAAATACCATATTATTAAGGCTACAATGTGAGAATATTTTTTCTCATGATTGATAGCAATGTTGAAACAATCGAAAAGATTGGAGTATCTAAGTTCCACTCATAAACCTTTTTTGGCATTTAAGACACCAAAGATTTTTTCAATCTACCCACAAGTTGGACTCCCAAGCAGCAAATAATCTCCAAGTTACTCATGGGTTAATATTTGACTAGCAACTTCGCAAGTGCATGCAAATCTCTTGGTCATTGGAAGTTTGACTTATTAGCAGAGATTCAGAGTCCATACCAATCTAACAAATCCACAATTTTTTCAACCATGATTAACATAATCACTCAAGATCATAATCAAGGATGAATAACTTCACACCTATATAGAAGGGCATCCATCTTTGTACTCAAAATGAATAATGTGTGTCATGATAAATTTGTACATTTTCATTATAGTTAAGGAATATAAATAATCATAATAAAAAACATGATATCTCAACGAATTCATGAGAAGTTGTAAGGATTATTTCAACTGCCTTGTTGCCTGACCAAGATAATGTTCAAATTTCAATTAGGCTTTCTAAAAAATGGTTAGTAAACTCTTGGTTGAGCACCCAATGCATGGAAATCAAATGCACAAATTCATTTTATATTTTGAATAATCCAATGATATTATGAATGGGAAATAAATATAATAAAAATCTAATCCATGGAGTCAAGAGAGTTAATCGTCTTAAATTATGCATGACACATCCAAATTGAACAATTGATTCATCCAAGTTAACATAACAAAAGGGTGTCAAACACATTTACAAAACCACACATTCAGGTTAATAATCGGGCATATACTCAAATGACATCATCTTTGGCATAGTGATGCATCAACCAAATAGAAATATTATATATGATGCTTAAGAGGAAATTTGTAAAAGGATATCCCATAGAATTTTTCCAATTCTACCATGCATAATAAAATCCAAAAGCATCATGTTACATAAACTAAATAGATTCAAATACTTGAATATCTGCCACATTTTACAACTGATAAAACACACAATTAGGCCTCCAATCAATCATTTATTTAAATATCATGCATTATACAAAAGGCAGTTCTCACCCAATAGAAAGGATATTCATAATCCTTAAGAAAATTGTCTTATAAATATCGTGTGGCATCATTCCAAATCTAGAATATATAATAAAACCCATAAGCTCATGTTACATATACTGAATATATAGAGTAATTAACTAACATTTAAGCTTTGTAGCAGTTTTCAAGCAATAATACAATAGATTTTTACAATATAAAACCAACTGATTTCAGAGATTGATGATGGTAATTTCAAACAATCTACTACTAAAGCAACATGGAAAATACTACTTCAACATGTGTCTATCCACATTAATACCTTCTCACTATTAATCTTGTTTGGGAGAGTCAAGAAATAGAACAACGGGGAAAGGATTCAAACTAGATGGCCCATTTCTTATTCTCGCAAATTATCACATGTGTTCAAATCAACTTATGTCGTCATATCGATTTATACCATATCACAGGCAACACTCCTCAAGCGAACATCAGCAACAAATAGATTCCATGCTACACACATCACCAACAACATCGAAAAATTATCAATGGAAATAATATGAATAATGTACATCATTTGTGTAATTTAAAGATGCCATGCTTGTTACACTATATCATTTAAAACAATCCTTTGCTATAAAGAGAAATTACCTAGCCTTTGAAAACTTCAAGGCTAGAAAGTGCTAAACTACTACTCGAAGAAAATTAAGGTGTGGCATATTATAGCTCAAGAAATAAACAACCATAAAAGTACATGAATTTCTCTACATGGAGCCCCAATGTTTGAATACAAATCTTCATTGCAAAAAACCAATAGGTCAAATTCACCTTCAATAAGTTGGCTCGCCAAGGGAAGCCTTAACCGACAAGTACTTGCAAGCCATTGACAGGAAATAAAAAATTGACTCGCTGAGAAAATTACACCAATAGTCTACAAATGAGCCAAGTATTTTCTCAAACCAGGTGAAATTCTTGACCCATTTGCCTCACCAAAGTTGAATCAAGGAACTAAGCAAACATGTGCATAAACTCAATTTCAACAAGAAATCTACAAACTTTCAACAAAACTACATGCAATGCTGGAAGTAATAGAGAAAGCTAAACTTAGAGTATTGTTATGATGATGATAGGATTAAGACTCTAATCTTAGACATCAGATCCTAATATCTAGGGAGTGGTTGAAACCATCCCATTAGTGTGAAGGCCTATATATTTGAGGCTCATCTGACTCAATGTAATAGGGCTCGTATGAGTGTTTGTACACTCTCCAGGTATCTCACCTAGAGAGCCATTTAATATATAGTTAATATATTCACTTTTTGTCATGGTATCAGAGCTTTAGGGTTGTAGATCTTGTACGCTGAGTGAAGGGCACGACTAAGGCGAAATCATCGCATGTTTTAGGCGCGCAAACATGACGATTGACGTAGGTGTGGTTAGAACATCACGAATCTGTGTTGTGTATGAGCAACAAACTTCGCGAGTCTGAGGTGGTAGATCGCACAGATTGTGGAAACTTAAAAAATGGCTGCGTGTTTTTTGTTTATTGGAAAGCCTATAAGTGTGGAAAGAGGGACACGTTTTTGCTTATTGCTTCTTAAGCTGTGGAAGAGGCCAAAGATCCGAGGAGCTTGGCCAAACTAGTGCATCTACTGGGAGATTGTGGTGTCAACTTAACTGTTTCGAAGAAGCTCGCACATAAAATCGCCTTGTCGTTTTGTCTAGGAATCTAAAGCCCACATGCATCCCATCACAAATTTCTGGGGATCTACCATCGGTGGTGTGGCAATCCATAATCACAACTGTGAAGTATTGGTTTTGATGCCATAGGGGAGGTCGTTAAATGCTCTTTGATATTGATATGATGAGGGTGTGAAAACTGTCTATTTGTTGTTGTGTTGAATTAAGAAGAGTGTAGAATTTTGTAGAATTTTTCCTATAAATCAGATAGCTTTGATACCATGTAGAACTTTTTCTACAAATCAGCTAGCTCTAATACCATGTAGAAATTTCCCACCTGTAGATCAACCTGGTAATGCAATGTACTAAAGCAAAACACTTGATCTACTTCTACAAACAATTTAGCAGAAGATTAATCAACCATGAGCAACATCAATAAGAACACATATAACTAATAAGAAGGAAACAATCACACATAACATAGAAGAATTTACCCAGGGAAGCACCTACCTAAAACCCCATCTCTGTATTATCATACAAGTGGAAATATAGTCTGGATTACATAAAGCCTTAGCTTGGAAGCTATCTAGCTCTCAGTTCAATCCCTCTGGTGCTCATAGACAGTCAAAGGCTTCTCACAAACCTTCTCCTCTGCCCTCCAAGCCTCATATTTCCTTGTTCAATTTCCTTGGGGTCCAGTGCTGCCACCTGTGTGAATTCGCCTCTTCACACACTCACTAACCTCTAATCTAACTGCACAAACTTGAAGGAGCTAAATACTCATCATGGATGAGCTTCCTTTATAGGAAAAATATACATCCAACTGATAGTACATTGTCACTTCTCTGATATCAACTAGGTCTCTGATAGAACTGACATGCATCAGTTATCCATGAGTGAATACATAGTTATCTGGAAATAATAGTTGTCACATGCATACAAGAATCAACAAACTGTATCTCATTAATTTAACAACTTGTTAAATTAATCTAACTGAACTTAACTAAGTTAAACAAAGTCAATTGATCCTCTCAATATAGAACTCATCCTTAATTCCTCAATCGGTGGAGCAAATCAAGGACACATTCCCCAATCAGTGGAGAAATTATTGCATGTTCTCACAAAGACTTTAAGTTTGATTTTCCTTAACTAATTAACTCATGGAGAATTAATCAATTAATATTCAAATTGCTGGTAAGACCAAATTCGAATTTACTTCCTATAGATAGATCGGGGACTGCTATAAATAGGAAGGGACACATAAATGCTATTTTTAGAAGATGTTATTTTTAGCAGTTTCACCTCACACCAAAGGTGGTAAAAATTCTCATTGGCCAAACTGCTATTTTTAGAAGTGCTATTTTTGGTAGTTCTATTTTTAGCACTTCCTAAATTTAGCATTTCTTGTTGCACACTTTTCAAAAAAGAGACCTTAAACATCTGTCGTCAGCATGGAAGAGGATTGTGTTTTGGGTGCTGCGAGATTCTTATGTGTGACTTTCCAAATTCAGCCCCCAAACTCTGTGGCCCTAAATTACTGATCGATTGATTGAGGCGAATATGTTGGTTTTGTGGAGCCCATCTACATGAGAAGAGGTTCGTGATTTGTAGCAGAAGTACGGAGGTGGCATGGTGAATCTATCGGGTTCATGCTGGTGCATCTGCAATCACATCTTAAAAAACAATGCAGACATCAATCTGATTACAGAGGCTAAGTGAGTACAGTCGTGGTAGCAGTCTGCAATCAGTGGGAGTGGCCTGCAGAGATTTCTCATTGTTCTGAGGATCGATTCTAGCAGAGATCTCATGAGGAGAAAGCAATGGAGGTTGATCTATCGTATTTCTAGAGAAGCGTAATGGAAGCCTGTTGAATGGCTTGTGTGAGCTTTCCAAACATCGAAGGAGTTTTCCTTAGTTTATATAATAGTGGAATCAATGCAGAGAGTGGTGATTTATTGGCAGGAGAGTAAGTTAATGTGGCACTATATCGACACCATTTCTTGCTACGTTCGGTGGCGGCATGCATGTATGTTCAATGTTGAGAACTCCAGAGTTGAGGCCATGGTAGAGGCTGCGTGAAAGACGTTGAAGACTCAAGGTGGATCGCTGCCTACATGGACTGGATCTGTGTTGGAGGCCACACACTTGCCACAAAGGCCACTGTCTGGTTGGGCCACTGTCTGGCTGGACCACTGTCTAGTTGGATCGATGAGGTAATGTGGTTGTGGAGAATTCTTTGTGGAGGATTCTTGGACTCCATAATCACTACATGGAGAAGGCCACATGGTGGAGACCAGAGATCAGTGCAGTGCATCAAAAATTTCACACCAACTTTATTATTTTTTCTCCATGGTGATTGTGGTGGCTGCGTAGAGTGGAAAACAAGCTGAAAATTACAGCGGTGGCATGAGCAGCCACAAGAAACCTGAAGGTCGCATGTTTAGTTTCGGTTCTCTACCATTTGAGTGGAGGAGGCTATGAGGAGATTGGCATTCAGGATGCCAGGAGGACTGCGTGAGATCGGCGTAGCAAAATCAAGATCTGGGCCCGTGCGATCTGAGTGAATTCTATGGAGACCAAGGAAGCTAGATCTGTGTGAAACTTGTTGCAGATAGCCCGAGGAAGACCAAGATCACAGGAGGCCTAAGAGTGAAATTCAGCCCCAAATCAATCCAACATGGTGATTGAGGCATGGATGGCAAGACTGAATCTATGTGATGCCATTTTTTAATTATCATTTAGACTTCTGCTAGAGAGGCATATTTGCCTGAAGAGGAGATTGTTTGATCTTTCTGTGGAGCCATAGAGCCTGTGGAGATATCCAAGTTTTGGTGGAGAATTTGACTGTGGTGGATCGATTTCTAGATCCGAAATTGATAGGGGAGAAAGTGGGTCTTCAAAGTAAACTGAAAGAGTCTCGTAGAAAACTAAGGAGAAGGCATCAAAGGAGAAATGCAAAATATTGTTTTGCTGAATTTAGTGATGTGTTTCAGGTTGACACTGATGGACCAATAGTTGATCAAGATTTAGATTTGGAATTTTGGTGAGATTATTAAATGGTTAAATTTACCGTCTTTTTCATGTATGAATTATGAAATATGGGAAATTGGAATGAAAACAGTATTATGGAAGGTAAATTTGTTGGATATGTTGAAGGTGTTATTAATGATAGTGGAGATGCATCAGCATTAAGTCTTATAACATCTACATTAGATGACAACATCATACTCAGCATAATATATGAATATGGAGAGATTCTTAGTACAAAATTCTTATGGGATTTTCTATAAATGAAATATTGTTTGAATGAGGGCAATGATCCTAAAGATATTGCTCTTAAAAATAATCCCATATTTGATTGTGAAATTGAAGATGTAATGATGGGTGATGAATGTGTGTTTGTAATTGAAACTTGTGATGATGAAAACACATCCATTATTGTAGAACCTAAAATTTTTCTAGATGCAAAAATCAAGTTTGATGAGACTTATATACCTCATGATGAGTGGATCGATTTGATGATTGAAAAACATATTATTGATGAATTACTATTCGGTGAGAAGGAAGGCCTATATTCACATACAGATCAAATGCAGAACATGCTTGCAGCAACGGAACTGAGTGAAGAGACTGAAGGCATAACTATGTCAATAGAGAGGGATGGAGTAGGGAGAAATGGAGAAATGAAAGCTCTCCTGTAGGAATAGGAAGACAAAAGAAAATGTGGTCCTCTTTATAAATCTAACATTGTTTTTTCACATAATTCACTTAATGTGAGGAATATGAGTGGCAATCCATTAAATTGTTTTACCTTTGGGGCAAGGAAAAGTGATCCCTTTGGTTGGATCTGACTCGATTGGTACAATATTATGTGGCAGGAAATGATCCCTTCAAGTGGATCTCAATGATTCAATGTTCGGTGGACTTAGTGGTCACTAATCTTAGTGAACCATAAACCACATTTGATTAAAATAAAAAAAAAACAAAACAAAACAAATCATTTTTCATCAAAAAAATTTCATTTATCTTTATCGATTTTCCCTTCAAATGATGAATGTTCCCTTCCATTAGATCTGACTGAGACAATATTCAGACATATTCTACTTGGTACAATATTAATATAGAATCACTAATATTAATATCACCAACCCAAAGAATTGGAAAACTCAAGGGATCAATGTTATAAACCCAATGGATCAACAAACCTAGGGAATTATTAATATTATAAACACAAAGCATCAATAAACCCAAGGGATTATTAATATTATAAACCCAACATATTAATATTATAAATACAAATTATTAATAAACCCAAGCGATAAATAAACCTGAGGAATCAATAAACCCAGCAAACTAATATCAAAAACCTAAAAGATTAATAAACCCTAAGAAGCAATATTTTAAACTCAAGGGATTGATAAACCCAATGGATTATTAATATTATAAACCCAAGGTTTTAACATTATAAACCCAAGGGATAAATACTAAAAAATTAAGGAATCAACAAGCCCAAGGGATCATTATTAAAAACACAAGACATTAATAATGCCTAGGAATTAATATTTTAAATGCAAAGGATTGATAAAATCACATGATTATTAATATTATAACCCCAAGTGATCAATAAACCATAGGGATTGTTAATATTATAAACCGAACAAATTAATAAACTAAAAAGATAAACATTATAAACCTATTAGATTAATATTAAGCCCTAGGACTAATATTTAACCCTTAATATTAGGGTCTAATAAACCTAACCAATTATTAATATTAAAAACCCAAGGGATTAATATTACCAACCCAAAGAATTAGAAAACAAGGGATTATTATTAAACCCTAAGACTAATATTTAACCCTTAATATTGGGGTTTAATAAACCCCAAGGGATTATTATTATTATAAACCCAAGGGATTATTAATAGTATAAATACAAGGGATCAATAAACCCAAGGCATGGTTGATTTTCATATTGAGACAATATTTGTCATAATGTGACATTGGACCATGGTTCATATTTATATTGAGACAATCTTTGTCACAATCTGACAATTGACCATGGTTCACAATAGTTGATTGCCATATGGAGACAATCATTTTCACAATGTGAGATTGGACCATGGTTGAACAAGACTATAAACGCATCAAATTTATATTAAACCGTAGGATTAATATTATAAACCCTCTGAATAATATTATACCATAGGAAATTGAACCCTTAGATAAATAAACACAAGAAATTGATATTGCGCCCATCATTTTAAACCCAAACAATTTATGAACGTAAGGGTTGACCATCATTATAAACCCAAGGGATTTATATTACATCCAAGGATTAAGATTATAAACCTTAGGAATATGAACCCTTAGATCAATAAAAACAAGGGATTGATATTATAAACCCAAGGCAGTAATAGTCCCAACATATAAATACTAAAAAACCCAAGGGATTATAAACCCAAGGGAATAATATTAACCCAAATGGATTAATATTATAAACCCAAGTTGTTTTAACCCCAAGATAAATATTATAAATAAAAAAATAAACATCATTGACCATGCTTAATCATCATTGATTTTCATATTGAGACAATATTTGTTACAATGTGACGTTGAACCATGGTTTATTATGGTTTTCATATAAAGACAATCTTTGTTATAACTCAACGTTCAACAAGGCTCACAATGGTTGGTTTTCAAAATGAGAGAATATATATCATATTAAATATTTTAAACCCCTTAAGCCCTAAATCCCTAACATCAATATTATAAACATAAATAATGCAATAATACAAAACAATAATAATAAACATAAACCACAATCAATATATGAACCACATTGCAAATCAATAAGACATCAATACAAAGAATTAATATGAATACATTAATAATATTATACTATAAACCATTAAAACATGACAAACCATCAACACATTAATAATAACACATTTATATCAATACATTATAAACAATTAATAAATTTTAAAGCATAAATACATTAATATCAATACATGAATATATTAATAGTATAAATCTCAAGAATATTGATATAAATAGCAAGAACATGAAGGCCTAACATTAATATTATAAACCTCAATAATATTTTCATTTATGAAAGACATCAACATAGCAAAGGGACCCATACAAAAAACCAAAACAATTACAAATCCAAGAGAAAAAAATAAAATAGTAACACCACCATTGGAGCAAAGGAACATAAATGCAAAAAATTGAGAAATGTGTATTTTGAGAGAACACAAAGTCAAAAAAGGAAAGGAAAAAAAAAACATCTAAATTGTACATATTGGATTTAAAGAATAACAACATGATCAGACATTTTAAGACCAAAGATATACAATTTTCTACATAACAACCACAATGAGGAAAAAAAAATCAATTTCACCAACATTGCAACCAGAGAAAGCACATTGAAATTAACATATATTTTTTGTTTTCTTTACATCAAATAATTCCACTAGAAAACTGAACTTGAAACACTCCATCAAAATTCATCTATTGAATAGCCTCTTCCAAAACACAACCAGACCAATGACAAAATCAAAACCAATTTAAGTCAACAGGATAATGATCATGATACTTAACGCTTCCCAAACAAACCCTTCTTATTTTCCTCCTAGACTCTCTCTGGTGCAAATGCAACAAGTATTCTACACCCGTTTTCATTTCATCTAGAACAGGAAGATGCTCATCAATAAAAGCAGGATGGAAGCCATGTTTTCTATCAAACTTGTTCTGAAGATACGAAGGAAAACTTATTGCTCCAGCAATATTGTGCACCTCTTTAGCATAATAGATGACATCATTATTGTCCATATCTACATTTAAAAGACAAAACGGCAAAATTAGAACTAATACACACACGCACAAACACCTAAACACACACACACACACACACACACACTGTTGGGTCCCTATAATACTAATGATTACCCCATTACTATGGTAGTTGTACCCGTTATTAATATTGTTGTGCCCCTATTGCCCCCATATTGTTATTACTGTGCCCCATAGAATCCCTCTATTGTTATTTTTGTGGCTTTATATTATTATTATTAGGCCGGCTAGGTTATATTGTGACTCCTTAGACTCCTATATATAGAAAGGAGGTTTTGTCATTTGTATCA
This sequence comes from Pinus taeda, assembly GCA_000404065.3. NCBI lineage: Eukaryota > Viridiplantae > Streptophyta > Pinopsida > Pinales > Pinaceae > Pinus > Pinus taeda. The sequence continues at coordinate 49,018 of APFE030405389.1, forward strand.
TCCAAGAATTGTTCATTTATGTAATGTGAAGGAGGTTGCCCCCTCGAAGAGGCTGAATTTTAAGGTGTTGACCTATCTTTTCTATCTTTTCTTGAGCTGGTTTCATAACAGAACAACTCCTTTCAACTCATCAACATAACATTGTTTCCAGTTGTTCCTTTGTCAACTTCGTCCTTCAATGGCAACATTGTATCTTTATTTCCATCCTTCTCAAGAGTGTAAGTATTTCTTCTTCCCAAAAACACATGGCATCCATCCATTGGCATCACATCACACAATATCACATCCTTGTAAGTAGAAATTTGTATCTCTACCTTGCATTATTTTTTCACAATAAGCTCATGTCGTTTTTGCAACGATGACACTTTGTAAGAAGTAGGGTGTAGTGTTTTCACTAATCCTAGCTTTTCCATGATTTCTTTAGAAACAACGTTATCATTGCTCCCACTGTCAATTATCACCTTACAACATTTTCCTTTGGATTTTCATGTAGCTCTGAATAAAATATTTCTCTGAGTTGGTTCTCTAGTCTCTTTCTCTACCTTAAGCAATACCCTTTTCAACAATAAGGATTCTCCTACTTCAGGGGGTTCTTCCCTATCTGCAAGTTGAGTTTTTTCTTCCTTTGCCTCAACCACATTCACATTCCTTTGACTTGTTTTTTTATTATGAGGATAGTCCCGTGGTCCATGTCCCCATTCTCCACATGTATAACACCGAATACCTCTTCCTTGGCCTATTCCTCTAGGTGCAAATCTTCCTCTACTGAAGTTTCCTCTCTATGGTTGTCTACAATGTGAACTTGTACCTTCACCCTGAGGGTGTTGAAATCTTGATCTCATAGTTCTTCTACCACTTACTAAACTTTTTCCTCTATTCCTTTGATTATGTTTCCTGAACATCTTCTCTTCTACCTTCAAACTTGCTTGATAGGCATATTCAATTGTCTTCAGACTGAGCAAGATGATCTCATCCTATATGTCATATCTCAAGCCATTGATGTATCTGGCTACCTTCTCCATGTCATCCTCTGCATGTCCTGCTTTAATACTCAACCTATAAAATTCTTCTATATATTCTTTGACATACATTAAATTCAGTAACTGTTTGAAAAGATTTAACTAGTAATCTTTTGGCATAAATTTAGCTTTCATTTTACTCACCATTTTGTCCCATTGTTTTTTTCTTGGACTTTCCTTTTCTTTCTCTGGATGTCTATAGTTCATCCCACTAGATAGTTGCATGACCCTTCAGTCTAGTAACTGCAAATTTCATCTTCTTCTTATCATCAACCTCCTCATAGTCAAAATATTTGTCCAATGAACTGATCCAGTCCATGAACTCTTTTGCATTAAGACTTCATAGGAAGGAATTTCCACCTTTGTCTTTCCTCCTACTTTAGCCAACATCTTGACAAGTTTGGTAGTTTCATTTTCCTCCTCCTCTTCTTCCTCAGAAGATTCTTTTGTAGCATTGGCAACTCCTTCATCAGGTGCTCTCCTCTGAGCAATCTCCATTGTGTCCATCCTTATACGTAGAATTCGAATCTCATCCAAAAAAATTGCATTTGCTTCAGGTCTTCCTCAACCTAGGCTAATCAAGTTTGCTTGACGATAGAAGGAGTTCTATTTTTAAATGGATCAAACTATGATCTTTGGAATATCAGAATGGAAGCCTACTTAATTGTAGTCAATGAAGACATTTGCATTTCTTTGACTCTCTAGAGTAGAGGAATACGAGTTTTCTTCAATTCTTAATATCTAAAGAGAATGATGGAAAGAGGAGGAATAGATCAGAAGAAACCCAAGATGAATGATCCTCTTACTCTTCTAATAGAGTCACCCCTCTATAAGGAAAAAGGCATCATGAATACTTGGGTTAAGAAAGAGGAATTGAAGGAGAAGTTTCCTCTAGTTATATGTAGCCAAGAGAAAGCCCAAACATGGGAAAAGAAGAAAAAGTAGAGTAATTCTCTAGTCAAGACTCCTCCATTGAAGGTTTGGAAGAATAAGGAAGATGATCTTCTGTTATGAAACCAACTCACATAAAGATGGAAAAGATAGATCAATGACTTGGAATTCATCATCTTCGAGGGGGAAAACTCCTTTACATTACACAAATGAACAATTCTTGGATGATACAAATGACAAAACCTCCTTTCTATATATAGGAGTCTAAGTGGTCACAATATAACCAAGACAACCTGACAATAATAATATAAAGGCACAAAAATAAAATACAAGATTCTATGGTGCACAATAATAACAATAAGGGATACACTGACAATAGTAATGGCGGAATCACCAGTATTATATGGAACTAACATCCCCCTCTCCTTCAAAAATGTGTTTTCCTCAACGCTTGAGTAGTTATGGATTATTTTGTATAAAATTCTCATCCTTTGATGTGGAATCTTCAACGGGTAATTTCTTCCATTTGATGAGATACTCTGGAATTGATCGATTTCATAGTTGTCGAGTTCTTGTTTCTTTGACTGCTTCAGGTTCCAATATGATTTTTCCTTCCTCGTCAAGTTCTATAAATATTGTTTGAACTGCACTCTTCTCACCTATAAATGTTTTTAAACATGAAACATGGAAAATGGGGTGCACTCGGGAAGCTGCAGGAAGCTCCAATTTGTATGGCATAGTACCTATCCTTTGCAACACCTTGTATGGGCCATAATACTTTGGTGATAATTTATCATCATTCTTATCTTGCTTGAGGGGTATTTGTTTATATGCTTGTAGCCATAGGAACACCCAATCACCTACATCAAAACTTCTTTTGTTGCGATGTTGATCTGTCTGTTGTTTCATTCTATACTATGCCAAGGTGAGGTTATCCTTTAAGAGTTGGAGAACTTGTTGTTGATGCTTGATGTGATCTTGCACTGATTGAACCTTAGAATTTTCTCTTAAATATGATTTGATGGATGGTGGATGATATCCATAAAGTGCCATAAATGGGGTCATTTTTGTTGCAGTATGGAAGGAAGTGTTATACCACCATTTAGTCAGAGGAAACCATTAGACCCATTATGTCTATTTATTAAATACAAAGAAACTAAGATATCCTTCCAAACATTTGTTTACTATATCAGTTTTCCCATCAGATTGAAGATGATAAGATGAGCTATGAGCTAACCAAGACAAGAAAATAATTATGTCCAAAAATTTCCAGTGAAAATGGGATCTCTATCACTTATAATAATCTTTGGGTTTCCATGTAGCTTTTGAATTGTTTCCATAAATGCAGTAGAAATTGTACTCACCTTAAATGGATAATACAAAAAAGTGTGCATAATTGGTAAGTATGTCAACGACCACCATGATAACATGCTTTCCTTCATACTTGGGTAAACCTATGATAAAATCCATTGAAATCTACTCCCAACGTTGGCTTGTAATTGATAAAGTTTGTAATAGTCCTAGGGTCTTAATTGTTTCAGCTTTATTTTGTTGGCAAACCAAACATTCCGCCGCAAAATTTTGAATATCCGATTTAAGACCATCCCAAAAAAAATCCTTCTTAACCCTATGGTAGGTTTTTAGAAATCTTGAGTGCCCTCCTAAGGGAGAGGTGTGATATTACCCACGAATATTTTGTTTCATTTGGGAATTATTACATAGGTATAATTGATCCTTGCACAATAACGAATCATTTTTATAATAGCTAAATGTTTTAGATGTACTGGGATCTTATTTTATCTTTTGAATGAGTGCCCAACTTCCTCGCCATTCTTCCATTAATCCCTTGCTTCATTTATCCAATCTGGTTGGATAATAGAAATGGCGTAAAGAAATGCTTCCACATCCTCATCCTTTGTTGAGAGTGCATTTTCCATGACATTTTTCTTCCCTTTTTCATAGATGATTTCAAAGTCATAGCCCAACATCTTTGTGACCCATTTTTGCTACTCTTCTGAAGATAACCTTTGTTCTAAGAAGTATTTAAGACTATAATGATCTGTTTTTACCTTGAAGTGTCTTCCCATTAAGTAGGGTTGCCATTTCATGAGACATCACATTCCACAATAAAGGTTTTTGTGAAGTCCGATGCAGCTAAGACTGGTGCTTGGCACATTGCCTCTTTAAGATGTTCAAAGGACTTTGTTGCTTCTAGAGTCCATGAGAATGCATCTTTCTTTTAGAGCCCATAATTCCTAACAAACTTGCGATAATACCTTTTCAACCAAAATAAATCCTCATATATGCTTTATGGATGTGGGGATTTTCCATTCCTTAATGGTTTTAATTTTTCTAGGGTATAGCGTAACACCTTCATGAGATACAATATGACCTTGATATTCCACCTCCTGTACTCCAAAGGAACATTTGGAGATTTTTGCATATAATTGTTTCTCCTCCAATAGTTTCAGCACCATGTCAACATGTTGGACATGATCCTTCCAAGACATGATGTAGATTAGTATATCATCAAAACATAATAACAAAAATTTTCTAAGCAAGGGTTTGAAAATGGAATTCATCAAACCTTGAAATGTAGAAGGTGCATTAGTAAGACCAAAAGGCATGACCAAAAATTCATAATTACCCTCATGAGTTCTAAATGTTTTTTTTGGAATGTCTTCAGTCTTCATTCTGATTTGACGATATCATGAACAAAGCTCCAACTTATTGAAGTAAATTGATCCATAGAATTCATCCAACAATTCATCAACGATAGGAATGGGAAATTTATCCTTAGTAATGAACTTGTTGAACTCTCTATAATCTAGACAAATGCACCATGATCCGTCCTTCTTGTGACCAATAATAGTGGAGTAGAGAAAGAACTTTGACTACATTGAATTATACCGGCCTCTAGCATTTCTCCAACCATACGTTCAATTTCACTCTTTTGGACATAGGGATATCTGTAGGTATTAATGTTTGGAGGAACACATATTCGAATCAAATTGATAGCATAATCATGATCATGAATAGGTGGGAGGCCTTTGGGAGTCTCAAATGCCTTGAAATGATTGTCCAAGACTTTTTGGAGATCTAGAGAAATGGATGATTTCAATATGGGAACCTCTAGTGAATGTAATCATGTAATTATGCCTCGTTGTTGTTTATTTAGAAGCTTTTTCATTCCGTTAGAGTTGATTATCTTTCCTGGTTTCCTTGCGATACCCCTTAATTCAACTTCCTTTCCTTCTGTAGAGAATTTTATGAAAATTTCTTGAAAATTAAAAGCTATTGTACCCAAGGGCACTACCCATTGGAATAGAAAGATTGGGCTTTTCAATACATATTCTCCCATTCATAGCTTGATATTAATGCACTTTTTTGAGCAATTTATGTTTGCTCCACTTGCAGCCATCACTTGACACTCTGGTGCTGGATATAGGAAGCAATTCAATTCCTTGGCCATCTTACAATGAATAAAATTATGGCTACTTCTTGAATCAATCAACACTATTACCTTTTTCTTCTTGATATGTCCTTCTATCTTGATAGTTTGAGGAGTGGTAATTCCAGCCAATGGATTATAAGATATGATTGGATTCATTTCTTATTTTTCTAGGGTTTTTTCCTAATGTATATCCTCTTACTTTAACATTTCTTGTTCCTTTGCTTCCTCCTCTTCACAATCTATGTAAAATAATTTCTTCTTGGCACACTTATGACATTTAGTGTATTTGCTATCACAACTGTAACAAATCCCCTTTCCTCTTTTTACTTCCAATTGTTGTGGTGTCAACCTTGTAGGTTGTGGATAGCTAGGGGAATCAAGACTTCCATATTTATGATTGTGAGTGGTAGGCTTCCTTGTTTCCATAATTTTTCTTTCCATTTTTCTTGCCAATCTGAATGCCTTCTCCAATGAATCTAGTTCCCAAAGGCAAACATCATGTCGGATGTTATCTTTTAAGGTCACTATGAACACATCAATCCTATGCTCCTTTGGAATATGTTTTACCCTTGTATTCAATTCTTGGAAGTCCTAAGTGTGCTCCATCATTGAACCGTTTTGTTTGAGATTTATCAATTGACTAAAAAAAAGTGTTTCTTTTTGTATCCTCATAATTTGCTATCATTTCATCTGTAAAATAGGCCAAGTGACAATTTGTTTATAAGAGAAAAACCATCGATACCATACAAACTGATTTGGTTGCAAATGCAAAGTTGCAATGCGTACCTTTTGTGTGTTTTGCACATGATGGAGATTCAAAAATTGCACCATCTGTAGTATCCATGTTTCAGGATCATTGCCATCAAAATTCCTCATATCAATCTTTGAAACATGGTGGTTCTTCGATCCAATGTTAGAGTCTATGAAATCATGATTAACATTTATTTTGTTCTCAGCATGAGTTTCCTTCACTACCCTTTCACCATTAGTAAGCATTTGTTGTAGAAACTTTGTCAAATTTGTCTTCAAATCTGCCTTCAAATCTTCCATGCTTGTCTTCAAACCTGTCTTCAAATCGTCCATATTAGCTTCCACGCTGTCCATCTTAGCTTCCACGCCTTTCTTTAAACCATCGATCTTATCTTCCATGCCATACATATTAGCTTCTATGTCTTTCTTTACCATCCATCTTAGATTCTATTACTTTTTGTGCGAGTGACATTTTTTGCACTTGGTCTCGTAATTTTGATATATCATTTCATTTATTCCTCTTCTTCATGAGTCATGCTAGAGCTTTCAGGTTGCTTACTAGGTGTTTCCATTTTCTTCTTTCGTGACATCAATTACCGATAATAATGCTTCACTATGCCCTTTGAATTCCTTCAAACTAATTTTTCAAACCAAGAATAGCAAAAATTTAAAAGAAAACTACACACATTTTTTTTCACTTTGTAGCAGCTTGATATTGAATCTAATGTATTTCTATAATTTAGGATCTCCATGGTCTAAAATTTCTTCTTGTGATAACCCTCTAAGTAATATTCCTAACTCTGCAAGTCTGATCAAGATTGGATACTCCAATGAAGAGTTATGCCAAATATACCATGATACCCTAAGTATATACTTGTTCAGTAGAGAAAATTTTTACGACGTGCCACAAGTCACTATTTCAACCTTAAGTTCTGAAAATGGTAGCCAAAAAATTAAAGTCCCTCCTATTTCTACAAATTCTTACGAAAACTCAATCCGATGCTCAGAGATAAAGTTATGACGATTGTTACAAGGTGACCTATTTGGAATGTAATTCGTGGGTCTGCATAAACCATAACTTCATCAGATTATGTCTCTACAAAATATAGCAAGCCCGGATATGAAATTAGGAGTTGAGGTTCAGACCAATTTATTCTCAAATGGGTTTGGTTTTTAGCTTCTGAAACTTCATAGAGAAACTGATTTATTCCACGATGACCCATTTTAGATGAAATTCTCGTGCTAGAAAAAACCCTAGATTCCTTAAATCATATCTCTGAAAATATAGCGAGAAAACATACGAAATTCAGATTCCAGGGTCAACAAGAGTTCTTATCAAATGGGTTTTTTGTTTGCTTCCGAAACGTAGAAGAAGAAAAGTTATAGAAAAAATTCCACGATGACCTCTTTGGAGCTGGGAAATCGTACAATCCAAAGCTTTGATAACGAATGTTACGAAACCAACTCACAAAAAGATAGAAGAGATAGATCAACGCCTTATAATTTAGCCTCTTCGAGGGGGAAACCTCCTTTACATTATAAAAATAAAATATTCTTGGATGATACAAATGACAAAACCTCCTTTCTATATATACAAGAGACTAAGGGGTCTCAATATAACCAATCCGACCTAACAATAATAATATAAAGGCACAAAAATAACAATAGTGGGATTATATAGGGCACAAAAATAACAATAAGGGATACAATGGTGATAGTAATGGGGGAATCGCTAGTATTATAGGGACCTAACATCTTCTCAAGGGGAGTAGAACATATGTGTCTCTTCAGTAAAGGAAGAGAATGGCCTCAAGGAATGCCACATAAGTGAGATGTACGAAGCTAGAAAGAATAGACATAAAGGTGCATCTAATTGTTGAAGTTATGGTCGAGTCGCCTAGGTGACTCAGTAATGTAGTTGTTTATTTCAAATGTGTCAACATTGAAGGAGAGAGGAGTGTAGCCATCTAGGTTTTAGGTGGAGTACACAAAAACATTTTATGTTGTGAAGAGAAGATGTGATGCAACAAAAGTGTGGAATTAAGATTCCCATAGTTAAGTCAAGTCCATAGGATGCGTTTCCATGCAAGAATAAGGAAATGGATGCAAGAGATCAAAGGGAAATGGCTTAAGGGAATTTTCTTTATTAATCAGTAGTAGGCAACAATTTTGAGTATCGGGAAGAAATATTGCACAAGAAATTCAAGGTTTCCATGCTTGATAAAATAGCCTTATTTTATTTAAGTTGTGAGTCTGATTTTTCCTAGTAGTCTTGTGTTCATAAATCACAGTGGCTATAAGCTTTCAATTTCCATTAATATTCAATTCATATCATTACGTCAATTGGTCGTCAGAGTTTGTATGGAATAACCTTTTATGCAAATGAGCATTTATTTCAGAAAGGAAGTATTATAGTTTTCATGGTAAGCTATCTAGTTTGTATCGTCCTTTTTGGTGCAATTGGTATTTTTTTTTTTTTTCTCAGTAAACTTTCTAACTATTGTATTATATGTACATAAAGGAGATTACAGACATTTGTAGCATGACTATGACACTGACTTCCATGGCCACCCTCGGCGCCATGGGTGCACCGACTTAACAGAAGGCTCCCACGCAGGGGTAGCGACTAACATAGTTCCTAAAGCCTCTGGAAGACTGAACGAGGCTCAAAACGTTTCCAAAAAGGACCAAAACAGGACTCAAACTATCCATTTGCATGCAATTCAACCAGCCCACGCAGGGGCGTCCTTCCACAATCGATTGGGACTAAGTTAACCCGACTACCCGCTACATAGCATGACCAAAAAGAACTGAGAATTTTGAAAAGCAACAGGGAAACAGACTGAATTCGAACCCAAACCAGGTGACCAGCGTTTGACTTAATTCTGGACTGAGGCAGTGTGAGGTCGAGCGCTTATGGAGCCTGCGCAGGGTGGCTACGCGTCCGCAGGAGGCTTCTCTTCTTCAATCGTGCACCAGCCATGACCTTCACGGACAACCTCCCACATGGCTGCCCATTTGGCGCGCTCCTCGTCTGTGACTGTCGTTGTTCTGGAGGTGGAAGGGTCTGCCATGGAGGCTTTCCCCGAGGTGCCTTCCCCACTTGGGGGAGGTGGCAAGGGTGTGCTTGTTCCAGGCCAGCATGGGGTGTGTCCTCTCCTCCTGGTGGCGCTTCCTCCCCTGCACCTTCCGGGACCTGGGTAAAGAGAACCGAGACGTGTGCACAGATGTTGTGTGGATCTCGTGAATTTCCGAGGGTAAAGACCACTGAACCGAACGCAGGGAGGGCACGTCCCTCCTCGCTAACCCCTCCAACCTCCGTGATTTGTCCTGCGTGGAGAGGCGTAACCCCCGCCCGACGGTAGTAGTAACAGCAGCAGCAGTGGTGGTGCTCCCGCTCTGCACCACCACGTCCACGACCCCTATTCGAACCTCGTCCCGAACCTCTTCTGCTGGGCTGCCTATGACGCAATCTAGCGATGGAAAAATTCTTCTCTATTGTGCTGTCTTGGGGCAGGTCGCGCAGCTTCCTTGGAGCCTGAATTCGGCGTTTGCTCCACCCAAGCACCACCACCACCTTGGTTGCCTCTTCCAACGGATTGGCTTCTCCTGCTTCTGAATTGCAGAGCTCAGAGTTCGCCGCCCGAACCTCTGAGTCTGCCTTCCCTCCTTCCGAAGAGCCTGCCAATGTCTTATGGCTCGCCTCCAAATCGAAATGACTACGGGACCAGAGGGCAGCCAGCGATGGCGCACACCTCTTCCCGCTGCGAATTTTCCCCTGTGAATTCTACCACCAGCTAGCTGCAAGATCCGAAAGCCTTGGCCTGATGCCACCGTCGGCCTCATATTTATCAGCTCGCCATTGAATCGAGCGCCACCTTCGTCCCTCCATCCCTTCACCCTGCGTGACATTAATGCCCTGAGCTCGCAGCAGCCGAAGTGAGTCGATGGAGGCTTCATTAACATAGCATTTATGTTGCATGGGGCGTCACATGGGGGCCATGTGGCTCCGCCCATGTAATCCCAGTGTCACCCGCATCCGGGGGTTCAATGTCATTTTGAAGGAGCTCCTTGCATTCCCGAGTCTTTTGAGCGCTGGGGATGATGCTCAGGTTTCCAACTTGGAGAGGATGGCTGCTTTCAACCCCAATGTTGGCTAGTAGATCAGCCACCTTATTCCCCTCTCTTCTGGTGTGATGGAAGGTGAGGGCTCTGTGGTTGTGCAACTCTTGAGCAATGCTGTGTAATCGGGCTTCAAGCCGCCAACTGTCTGCTACTTTCCTGGTTTGAGAGCCATTTTGAATGCGGGTAACCATTCGAATGATGATCTGGGAGTCTCCTTCTACTATGAGGGGTTGGAGATTTTGACTTTTTGCTACCAGGAGTCCTTGCCAGAGACCTTCTAGCTCCGCTGAGTTGTTGGTATCCCATCCGATATTGTCGAAGTAGACTTGTATGTCATTGCCTTTGTGGTTGCGAATGATGCCACCATAGCCTACTTTCCCTGGGTTTCCTTTAGAAGCTCCATCAAAATTGAGCTTGTAGGAGTTGGTGGGTGGGGCTGTCCATTTTCTGTCCTCCTTGTCATTGCTTCTTGATTCTCGCTGGGTGGTGGTTCCTTGGGGAAGTTCTAACTTCCAGTTGTCCAGGATGTTTTTCTCGTTGTCCTTTTTAGCGAGGTCTTCCTCAGTCCAAGGTTTCAGAAGCATGGTCTCTTTGAGGTTGCTATGCACTCTGTTCCAAACTTCTTCTATGGGCACCCTTTGGTTTTTGAAGATCCGCCTGTTCCTTTCTTTCCATATGTTCCATACTATTATACCAGGGATATGGTTCCATAGATGGTTGAGGATCTCACAGTCATAGGGGCTTTTTGGCCAGTGTCGAATGGTGTCAATGATGTCCTCATGATCTTTGCACTGTCTTTGACATCTGAAACCTACTTCATTCCAAAGTTGGTTGGCGATTGGGCAAGTGTCCAGGAGGTGTTGTAAGGTTTCTTCATTTTTATTGCAATTGTGGAAAATTGAGGGCCCATGGAAGTTGCGCCTTCTCAGCCTGTCCCAGGTGAGAATTTTTTTGTGTCCCACCATCCAAAGGAAATGTGAAATTTTTGGCCAAGTTTTGAAACTCCATATTCGATCCCATAGAGGATCCCGTCTGGTATTGGAATCTTCTATGAGACTATATGCTTCGGACATGGAGTAGGTGCCTTTAGGGAGATATCCCCATCTGAGAATGTCTTCGCTGCTCATTGCTCTGATGCTTCTCTTTTTTAGCTCTTCTTCAAGTGCTATTGCTTCCTGTTCATTTGCATCTGTTGTTATTTGATTGCTGGGTAGCCATTGTCTGTATCCATTGACTGCTTCCTGCCCCCAGAATCTATGAACAGTTGCATGCTGCTGTTCCGGGCTATCCGGAATTATTCTTGGAGATAGAACATTTGATAGTTTTGGCTGCTGGTTCCATGCGTCCATCCAGAATCTGGCACTCTGTCCATCCCGTATTTCCCAGAAGCTGTTCTTCTGTATGAGCTGATGGTGTTGTTTGGCTGCATTCCAGATGAGTGAGCCATTGAGAGTGGGCTTGAATCTTATGAGATCTGTTTGTGGAATGTTATTGGTGTATTTGGCAGTCCAGATGTTGGTCTATAACTTGTCTGGATGTATTAACCATTGCCACCAGATTTTGGCATTCATGATGGCGTTACTTTTCTCTGGATCTCTAAGTCCTATGCCTCCTTCGCTTTTGGTCTTGCACACTGTGTCCCATTTCACTAGAGCCCATTTGCGATTGGTGGCAGAGCTTCCCCAAAGAAAGTCCCTCTGAATGTTTCTCAATCTCTTCAGGACCCATTTTGGAGCTGCAAGAATGGAAAAGAGATAGAGAGGCATGGCTTGAAGGATGGATTTGATTAGCACCACTCGACTAGCAAAATTGAGGGAGCGGTAGGTCCAAAGGCTGATCTTAGATTCCAACTTACCTAGGAGGACACGCCAAGCAGGTTGCTTGATGGCTGAGGCAGTGAGGGGAGCGCCCAGGTAGGTGGAGGGGAGGGTGGCTGCTAGGAAGCCCAAGATGCGAGTTATGGCAGATTTGACTGAGGGGGGCATGTGAAAGAAAAGGATTTGAGATTTAGAGCTGTTGACATGAGTGCCTGAGGCTTCTGAGAAATCATTGAGCAGAGATTTCAAATGAGAGTCTTCTTGGGCTGAAGGGTAGCCATAGAGCATCGTGTCGTCAACGAATTGTTGATGGGAGGAGGCTGGGGAGTTGCGGATGGAAATACCTTTTAGCTGATTGGAATGCAGAGCCTTTTTTATATGCCTGCCAAGACCTTCCGCCATGATAACAAAAAGGAAGGGGGAGAGGGGGTCCCCTTGCCGAATACCTCTGCACGGTTTAAAGGGGTGGGAGGGAAGCCCATTGACAAGAAGGGAAAAGTGAGAGGAGGAAATGAGACTCATAATCCATCGAACCCAAGAATGACAGAATCCAAAGGATTTCAGCATGTGCTGGATATAGGACCAACTAAGCTTGTCGAAAGCTTTGGAGAGGTCAAGTTTGAGCAGCATCCCAGCTTGCTTGGAGAGTTTGAGAGAATGAATGATTTCATGCGTGAGAATGATGCCATCCATAATTTTGCGTCCTTCAACATATCCTGATTGCTCCGGAGAGATGATCATGGGAAGAAGGGGTTTTAATCTGTTGGAAATGACCTTGGAGATGACTTTGTAGAGGACATTACAGAGGGCAATGGGTCTAAATTTCTCAGGAGTTATGGAATTCTCTTCTTTGGGGATGAGGGTGATGAATGTAGAATTG
>APFE030405399.1:0-40805 GCA_000404065.3 Pinus taeda
CTTGTGATTTGATGTTCATCCCTTAGTTATGGCATCATGGAGTGAGTCTTGGAAGGAGATATGCTAGAGGCTTGAGGCGGGACAGATCCGGAAGGAATCTGTGCTTGGAGCCTGCGAAAGGCTACTCAGGTGATATTACTCCTTTTGTACTTTCTATTTGTCTATAATAAAGAAACACGTCTTGGTTTCCGATATGCTTCTTCTTTATGTTTATGATGTTCATGTTTGAATTTCATGTATGAATGGATGTTTAAAAGTTCATAACTAACTTCCTTCTTTTATAACATAAAGATGATTTTTGTATAATATTTGTCCATATACTGCTGCATCCTTTGGAATTGTTGGTTTTGCAGGGCAAAGGAGCGAAAGGGACACGAAGAAGGGTTTGGACCCTTGAGGAACTACCCGAACGTAGGACCTGAGGTACGTCCTTCTTACTTTAGAATTAGCTTTTTCTAGCATAATGGTTGTGTGTATGCATGTTTGTTTGTTTATACAACTTTCAGTCTACTAGGGTTCCACCCAAAAGCCCTAGGGGATCAAATCCCTCAACAGAATTGGCGACTCCACTGGGGACAACACTCTTATTGTTCCTAGTTTTGGTGTTTGTCAAGCCTATCAGGGCTCAGTTGCTTGCTGGTTTACTGTTTATGTCTGGTCTGTTCTTTACTTCTGAGTTTTGCCAGTTTCTTCAGTTTCGTTTTTATTTTTCTTGAAATATTATATATACGCTTGTTTCCTTAGTTACAGAAGCGTATAAATGCTTGTTTCCTGAAGAAAACCCACGTATACGCAGGTTTCCTCAGGCACGGTAGCGTATGCACGTAATCTGCACTAAGTACAGCCACGTATATATTGCAACTGTCAGGATTTATAAATTTTTGTGTCTCTGAAGTTTGTCTAGTGTTTTGAGTCTGTTTGAAACAGTCATTTTTGTTAGTATCAGTTGTCTATGTTACAGCAAGTGTCTTACTCCGATTTCTCTCTAGTTATAAGGAGTATTGGTCTTGTTTTGTGTTTGCAAGCGTCATCATCTTTTTGCTAAAAGCATGCAAGATTTCTTGATTGGAATCTTGGCTGCTCTGAGTTATCAGAGCAGAAAGATTGTTATCAATCTTTGTGTTTGAACTTTTCTTTTTGGTGACTTTTTTTTTCCTTAACGAAATCGCTTTTTATGACTGTTTACTTCTTTGTTTCATCAAAGTTGTCATTTGATACTTTCTTGAAATTGTCTTTTTGATCTTTTTTTGTCTTTGTCACCAAAGCTTTCCTTGTTGCTTTCAGTTGTTAAAAAGCCTTTTTGAACACATTTGTTTTTGTTTAGTTTTCATTCTTTGTAGGGTGTCAACTTGCAAAAGTGTTTCTTGCTTATTGTTTCAATCGTAAAGTTTCAGTTTTTGTTGAAAGCATTTTTGAAAAGACTTTTTTTTTGCTACTTGGAAGAGAATTTTTTGAAAAGTTTTTGTTTTGCTTTCTTGAACTTGCTTTTCATTTGGTTTCCTTTTGGTGAGTGAAAGTGCTTTATGTTTATCTTGAGTTTTATTTTTAGTATTTAGACGAGATGAATGGTAGCATCTCATATTCTATCTAGATATTGTAAGTGGCAAAAGAAAAATTGATAAACAAGTTACTTTCATTTCTTGCTTTAGAGAAATCTTGAATTCTTGCATCTCCACTATACTTTGCATTAGTTTGCATCGTTAAAGCATTAGCAATTCTTTTGGTTTTTGCGTGTGTGAAGTGTGTTACAAGAAAAGAAGAGGAAAACTTTTTTCTTTCTAAGTGTTTCCTACAACCCATGTAGAGTACTCTTTTCATCAAAAGGAAAATGATTGCATTCATGTAGTTAATTTTTCTTTGATTGAGTCATACACACATCATCAAGTTTCACTTCCATCATCCCCTCACTTAAAGAAAAACCCTTAAAATCAAGCGCTAACTAAAATTCACTAGAAATTTTTCTTTTAAGTTATATACACCAACAAGTTTTAGGATTTTAGGGCCTTGGATTAGGCGAGTGGAGAGTTAACTCTCCAAGGCCATTTAAACTGTCAAACATAGGAGTCTGAATAGAGAGTGCAAATCCAATAGCGTGAGGAAGAATAGGAAAGCTCCGGATCTCGGAGTTAAGAACGAGGGTTTTCGAAGACAGGGAAGAGAGATACCCCCTCTCCTACTTGTCTGATCTTACCTCACGACTGTTCCGCCTGGCTTCTACAACGAGTTGGTATCCATAGTTGCTACTCCTAGGGATCTACATAGGTGGCTGCAGAGGGGAATCCCGTGGCATCTGAGGTCGACGTTGCATCACTCTCAACGGTACTACTGGAGGGCACCCTTGTGAAGCTTGGGGGGTTGCACCGGCGTAGGCTGTTCTTTGGAGGTCAGTGTAACTTCCTCTGTTACATCCGCTGATAGGGTTGGGCTGTAATTATCCTAAACTATCTTCGGAAGGCCCCTTACTCCACTTTCTTGTATTTTGGTGTCCGGTCCTCATCACTCGGAGCGGAAATACTTGGAAGTTGTTTGACTAGCTGACTTCTTTTAGGGACTTTATAGTGAGTGCTCTTTGCTCCTTGTATATAGTTGGCCTTAGGTATTTTTTTCTAGTCGCTTTTGGATTTGATATTCTGACCCACCGACTAACCACTCTACCAATATTGAAAGGCTTTTCGTCATTCTTTCGAAAGTTGTGGAGTTGCCTCCTCAAGGGAAAAGATCTTGATTGTGTGTTTATCTTCCTTGAAAAGTTATTTCTACATTCCTGTAAAGGACGGGTTTGAGAATCAGTTAGATGATGGCCAATATTCCTGTGGAAACCAAACAAGGTACCCTTCCAAAAGGGGATCCTTGTGCTTTTCCTTTCTTTGGAAACGTTGGTACTCCCTTGATGGCCACTTTGAATATTCCTGGGTTGAATGTTGGACTACCCATTTGGGTGTGGTCCACTCCGAATATTCCAAATGCTCTTGAAGCCTCTCAGTTGAATGCTTTATTTCAAGGGCATCACTTGGGTGCTAATTGTTCATCTTCTTTCAAATAGAAATCTGGGATTCCTTTTTCTCCTCCTTCTTGTAATAAGAAATCTAAAAAGAGGAGAAAGAGGAAGTCAAATAAGAAGAATAATTCTATCCCTGCATCTTCAACCTCTGCTAGTCATGTTGGAGATGGGCCTTCAGCCGCTGCTAGTCATGATGGGGGCACACGTCTAGTCACTGCAAGTCACACTAGCACTTCATCCTCAACCTCTACCAGTCATGTTGGAGATGAGTCTTCAGCCACTGCAAGTCATGCTGGGGGAATGAGTCTAGTCACTGCAAGTCATACTAGCAAAGAGTCACTGACCTCTGCAAGTCATGTTCAGGACTCTCCGCAAACCACTACTAGTCATGTTGGCGGAATAGAGGTTGATAAGAAACCTGGACGTAGAAGTTTTAAACCTAAGTTCCCTTGTAAGATATGCAAGGGAGACCATCTTACTCATTTATGCCCTGGTATTCCAGAGGTTCAAAGCATATGCTCCGAGTCTGAAAGTTCTTCTACTCCTACATCTGACATGGTTTCTCGTCAATCCCTCCTTCCAAGTTTTTGTTTTTTTTTCTTCAGTAAATTCCTCTCCCACAAGCCGATAGAGGTTGAAATCAACCAAAGAGATGCTAATTGGATCTTGGCCTCATCTTCCTCAATTTGTTTAATCCAACAATAAACCTCAATCTATATGATCCAATTGTTTATTTTATCTTCATTACTGATGAGCCCCAGAAATGGGTAATTATATGGGCTCATTCTGCCTCTTATTTCGACTTAATCCACCATTCTCATTTTTTTATTGCATGTTATTGATTATATTTATGCTAATAGATTTAATTCAATTAGTCATTATGCCAAAAAGTCTAATGTGTGCTTTACATAGATTTTTGGTCAATTTTGAGACAAAATCAAAGGTTTAATGAGCATTTGGCAGCCAAATTCGAGGAAGAACAAGGGAGAGGATTTATAGGAGGGTGTCCCCTTCATTTAAGAACCCTTACCTCGAATTCACCATCAAAAACTCGGAGCACAAGTAGCCACATGAGTGCATCCAAGGGGCAACCGAGCAAGTAAAGAAGGACTATTGTTTATCTGCAGTTTGGGAAGCCGAGCCCCTTGATTTTAGGAGATCTGTTGGAGGCTCGAGTTGTATAAATAGTAGGGCTTAGGTGCTTAGTTTTTTTTAGTTAGATGTTAGCTAGTTCTTAGTATATTTTCACACTTTTGTGCAACATTGTACTCAGCTCATTTTCGAGCACTTTCTTAGAACAGTTTATGTGATGTAACTGCTATTTTTGATATTGAAGATGAACCAAGTTTTGAACTATCACTGATCTTTTTCAGAGGGCTGAAGCTCTTGTGTTAAGGCCCAACCCATGTTTCCCAGCACCTGCTTGTATAATTATATGTTTTTGTTTCCATTCATGAGTTAATTTCTGCGGCATATACTCATTTTACTTCATTAGATTAGGTTGCTTTTGATGGTTAGAATAGTTGTTTCTGCTTCAAGTTGCTTAAGTAAGTTGCTTAGTGACAAAAAAGGATTCAAAAAGGCTAACAACAGGTCTTGATCTCCTTTCTCCCTCCTTGGGAATATGATTTGAAGTCAAGGCACTACTGCCGCCACCAAAAATATAGTTTTCTCTCTTCCACGCAATTGCTAGTGTGATACTTTGATTTGGAAAAGTTGATATTGGTTCAGATTTAATTTCTTAGATCATTTTATGTCCTTTCACCATAGTTCTCTCACATGCTTTTCTGTTCATAAGGTGTTGTTCAACATTTTTCTATTTTTAAGTCAAAAATTAGGTTAAGCTAGCCAAAACTCTGTTTTTAGTTCTTGCTTTGGTCAATTTCAAGAAGTAAGTGTGTAGATCTCTTGTAGGACATCTCAACTGATCATTCCTCCATAAAACAGCCAGAACTAGTTCACTTCTTGTAGATCTCCTAGCTCATTTGCCACATTTTGCCAATCTGCCCTAAATTTTGCGTTGTTCTTCCATAAAGCTACTTTCTTGCCATTTGAACAAATCCAACCATATCCTTCGTCCCTGATCCTCCTTGATAAGTTATATACCCCTCAACACCTTCATATAGCCTTCATTTTTCCTTTCCCATCATTTTTTCACCATCAAACCTCCAAAAACCACTTTTGGCCTCCTCCTGTAGATCCTCCTATAGAACCTCCTGTAGATCCCCTGCAACCTCCTATAGAATTTCCTGTGAGTGATTTTTCAAAGTCTGATCACAATGGAAGTATTCAGAAAGGTACTAGGGGCATCTAGGACCTCTGTACACCTTCCCCACCATCTACAAAAGCCAAACCCCTCTTCCTTTGCCACCAAACCTCTGCACAGTCACAACCAGTCAAATCACAAACATAATAATTCCACATAAAAATATTCAAAAGTACAAAAAGATGATTTCTTCTCATTTCTGCAATTTAGCGTTTTAGTAGGTAATGGCACTCGCTTCATTAGTTTCCATCTCCTTTCTTGCAAAAATAGGGTTAGTGGGTAAACTAGGGTTTGCTAGGGTTTGGTAGGGTTTGTGTTTCATTTCAGTTCTCATTCTCTTTCTACAAGTAGAATAGCCCTTGTAGAGTTAGTTTCCTTTCATTATAGTTAAATATTCTTCTGAGAACTCATAGAAGTTGGCTTAAGCTCCTAGTGAACTTGCACCAGCTGATCAAGTGACAGCTTGTAGTAAAAGCTAATACTTGTGCATACAACACCGTCACTTCCAAGTTTATTACAAACTACTGGATTGATAAAAGTAAAGAAGAAAACCCCAAGAGTTGCAACATTATTGTTGCAATACTGGGGCCCACCATTCTTTTTGGCACCATTGTCAAGGAAGCACTAGAGTATTTTGTGATTACTAATTTTCTCTATTTTCTACTACAACATTCTGATAAGTACTTTATTTCAGCAAAAGTAGAGTAGTTGTTTAATTTCCATTCTGCAATTTTAATTATGCAAAAGTAGATTAGGCATTTCCTGCTTTCATTTCAATTCTGCAATTTCCATTTCAGCAAGCGTAGACTAGGCATTTCCTGTTTTCATTTCAATTCTGAAATTTCCATTCCAGCAAACGTAGATTAGTCATTTCCTACTTTCATTTCAATTCTGCAATTTCCATTTCAACAAACGTGTATTAGTCATTTCCTATTTTCATTTCAATTCTGCAATTTCCATTTCAGTAAATGTAGATTAGTCATTTCCTTTCTTTCATTTCAATTCTGCAATTTCATTTCAGCAAGTTCATTTCAGTTAGTGGCAATTTGTTGTTCAATCCATTTCAGTTTTGTAGGTACAAGCAGGAAAAACAAAAAAACAAAAGTCACCCATAAAGAGATTTTCTTTCATGCCTCGTAGGAGTAGAGATAATTTAGAAAAATGTTCACCCAACACCCCCAATGATTCACACAGCCAACCTTCTCCCTTCTTCGGTGGCTGCAATCAAAAAACACCCTTAGGTAACAACTAGACATATTTGAAGAACCTATAGGGGAAGAAGAAGAAGAAACTCATTCCTCTGGAGCCAATGGCTAAAAACAGAAATGTTGGGAGCAGTACCTTGTCTTCCAACTCCTCTCTTAGAAGTGAATTTGAGAATTGGCTGGAAGATTTCAAGAGCGAGATGAGGCAGATTCTTGCCATGCATATCAAAAGAAAACAAGAGGAAGCAGAGAAGGCTTTAGCCATTTTTTCCCTAGATGCACTAGGAGGCATCCTGGGAATCAATTCCCATTGAAATTTATAGAGGTTTTTTCAATCTATGAAGAAAATCATTCCACAGACAAGTGCCCATCCTTTCCTGGACTTAACGCTATGTACCAAGGGGCTGAAGTAGTCACTGAATAGACCTATTACATAGACCAAAGGAAGCGGCATGGAGCTAGGCCATATCAACAAGGGATCTAAGGGACATCTTAGGCATACTACAACGCCCACCAAGTCACTTCTATACCTTCTTGGGCCCCCCCTGCTCATCCTTCCTGGTCCATGCCTCCTCCTTGGTCCTTCACATCTCCATATTATGCCTAACCAGCTGCTCTTCCATTTCACCCCTATGCCCAGCCACAACCTCAGTGGAATGCACCTCATTAGGGGTGGATGCCCCAGTACGACTCTCCTCCCACTCTTTTTCCTCCACCACCTGCTCAACTGCAATCATTACCTCCTGCTCCACCAAGGCAACCCCGAATTCTTGCTCAACCGGACCCTAACCCAAATAATAGACAGGCTCAACATGTATATAG
Source organism: Pinus taeda (assembly GCA_000404065.3). Taxonomy (NCBI): domain Eukaryota; kingdom Viridiplantae; phylum Streptophyta; class Pinopsida; order Pinales; family Pinaceae; genus Pinus; species Pinus taeda. Next base: position 7,295 of record APFE030405399.1, read on the forward strand.
TGGGGAACCACCATTTCCAAACCTGCACATTGGAGTAGCTCAACCCAATTGTAAAGCTGAGGTACAACACTTCCAAACAAATGCTCTTGAGCTCAATGATATTCACCATAGCTCAGAAAGAGTATTGGAAAAAAGAGATTATAATGATAGCATTGAAGGACCACATCCAATAGAAGAAGATGCAAAAGAGAATATCAAAGAACCATGGGCTGCACTTGATGAAGAGAAGACATCAGAATCAGATATCGAGAGAGATCCCTCATGGTTATCATCAAATCCTCCATGTATTCAAGAGAAAAATCACCAAAAAGAGGAAGATGTAAAGGTCATGATAGAAAAAGACATGAAGAATGATACAGATCAGCAAAAGGACCAAGGACATCACAACTATATTCAAATATGGTTCCAGACAGTCACTAAGTTGCAGCATCACTCTCTTCCTCAACTATGCTTGATCCCTTCAAAGTCAAATCATTTGGACTCTGAGATCTGAATACCTGTCAAAGCATACATTTCAAGCCTCCATATCATTTTGTCTATCATCTCAATGTGCACATGGCTCCATTGGAAGTATTCTTATACTTGAAACTGATTTTGTTTTTCAAGTAGTGTGGGGTAGAGAAAAAAAATGAAAAATAAGAGAAAAATAAAAATCTAAGGTGAAAACCTCCTTGGAGGTGCTGCAGACTGGCTCATTGATTTAAAACCTCCATGAAGTGGTCAATGGGTTGGATAGAAGAGAAAAGAAAAAGTGTATAAGATCCCTGGGTGAAAACCTTCCTTGGAGGCACCCAGGGCAGGCAATTAGGGTGAAAACATCCTTGAGGTGCCTACTTGTTGTCAAAAAAAAAAAAACGAAAAAGAAAAGGAAAAATAAATTTCCAGTTGTATTGCAGGTCTGCAGGAGAACTCCAAGAAGCAGCAATAGGTGCTACGCAAGATCTAAAACCAATAACATCACCTATCCTACCTTCCCTCACCCTTCTCCATCATTCTTGACATTCTTTCCACCTCACTGTGCTACTTTTCTAAAAGCTTTGTTTTCTACAGGAGACTCCTGTAGAAATTACAGAGAGCTATATATGGATTCTAAAAAAGGTCTGGGGAACATGGAAGCTTCATGAAGGGTTTACACATCCTCCTGCTATCTTCAAACCTCTCTTCCAATCATCTCCAAGCTTGCATCACACCCCAAGGTCAATTTGCTTACTGTCCAAAAACTGCAAGATGCTCTAATAGAAAACTACATAGAGCAGAAATTTGTTTTTTCCCTAAATTGAAAATAGTGCATCCATTTAAAAATGTTTCATGGGGAGTTTCATAGGGATGATGGCAACATTCCGAAGCAATTTCAGCCAATTCTAATGCATGGTTTCAAAGAAATCAACCTCCATCACCTTCAGCCATTTTTGCATTTTCTCCATATCCGTGCATCCATTTAAAAACTTGTTTCATGGGGAGATGCATATTGGCAATAGTAACATGCCCAAGCAATTTTAGCCAATTCCAGTGCACGATTTACGAGAAATTGGCCTCCATCACCTTCATCTATTTTCAATTTTTATCAAAATTCATGCATCCATTTACCAAAATTTTTCTATGGGAGGTGCATAATGATGATAGAAACATGCTCAAAAAATTTCATGTCAATCCAGTCTACCGTTTGGGAGATATGGACAAACAAAGTCACTATCCCATTAAAATCTAGCATCAACAGCATCAGGATGTAAATCTGAAGCTTGACGCAGACTCCTGCAACTTAGATCCAGCGAAAGGATACCTGGACAAGAAAAATAGTCACACATCAAAAAGTAGAGAGCATGCAGCAAGGGAAATACAAGCATCTAGCAGTCAAAGGAGCCATAGCACCTTACAACAAACACATTCGGATCTCAGGTAAGTGACTAACCCGCTCGTCTATTTGCATTGGTATAGTTAAAAAACTACATGAATGAATGAAATGGTTGGGATTGAACTAGAAAGGTGGCCAGTTAACTAGCCACCCTCAGCTAGTCCGACTGTGCTCATCCAGAGTTCACTCTGCACATGTGTCCAGTCAACTCATGAGAATCTAAAAACTGGTAGTGGCAGATGTTTTGAACTCCAACGTGAATGGTGGAAGTGATTGTGGCTAGGTAGCATAAAGTTTCATGATAACACTATAGTGGAGACCAATAGTCTGAATGAGGCCAACGTACACTTGGCCAGATCACCCTCCATCACCGAAAGTCTCCATAAATAGCCATAACTCCTCCTTGAAACACGCTCACCACCTTCGATTTCATTTGTATCGTCATGTTCTTGACTGCAACAAGCTACCTACTACCTTTAGAGCCTCAAAACAGTCGCTCTCTGTTGTTTTCAAAACCCTTCTGCTTATCAGATTCTACAGGAAATTATTGGGATCTAAAGGAGTAGAAACAGGTCCTACACGAGCCCTTTCTATAGGACGGCGAATAAGCAATCTCGCAGAGAAAATAACTAGAGTTTTTCTGGCAAATTCAAGCTCAAAGAGGTAGGCTCTGTGTAAACTCACTCTGCATATTCATATATACACAAATGGTGATGTGATTTCCAGCAAGTATTGAGTTGAAAAGGAAGGAGAATTGAAATCAAAATTTTGCCTGTTTCTTTAAAAGAAAAAACAACAACAATCTTTTTATCTGCTCTCTGTGCTGAAGTATTATCTCCTTCTCCACTATGGTATTCACATGTACGAATAAGGAGTGATGCAACTATAGAGAAATTAAACATGTAAAAGAGGAAATTACATTCAAAATTCTGCCTTCTTCTTAGGAAAAACACAGTTTTCATCTATCCTTTGTTTCCAAAGTATTATCTCCAACCACATTAACTATCTAAAATGGAACTCTGCTACGATCTACTGCTTCAATGAATGAATTTGATCTTCTCTGATATTTTGTTGTCCTTCTTGAGTAGGTAGAATGTCCTATGATAGAATGATCCATAATTGATAAATGTTGTGATCTACTCGAGCAATGTCCTTCTTGTTCTTCAACCATGATGTTCTTGAATGTAGTTGTTGGAAAAGTAATTGCGCCGGGTATAGGGAGCTGGCCACCTTCATCCTTCAAGAGCATAGAATGGCTTTGGACGTGGACAAAAGAAGCAAATCGGTCGTTGGATCACAGAGATAGACGATAGAGATCACTTGGCACAGAGTATCGGGCGGAAGCGAAGGAAAAACAATTTTGAGCCATCAAATTTTGAAAATGAATGGTGGATATCAGCTTACAGTAGCTATCGAAAGAAAACATGAACGGACAATTGTGATCCATTGTATCTCGGGCCGGTAGATCCAACGGCTACCAGGCAGAGAAAGTGCACAAGGGTCAACGAATGGGGAGGGTGGTTTCAGTGGTGGGCGGTATTTCCCGCACCGCGGTTGATAGATGGGTTGTAATCGTATAGTGGGGCGCAATCCTATTTATTGCGCAATGCTTGGCGGAGGAAAGCCGCTTTCCCCACGGATTAACATGTGGGAGTTTTGAAGGAACGGGGGTTGCGATTGTTGTCGGATTGCACAACAAACGATTGAACGGTGGGGAAATAAATGGGGTTTAGCACACGGGGAAAAGGGTTGTGGTAGGGAAACGTTAGTGAACACGCGCGATCACATGAATATGGCTATATGACGGTTTAAGCTCCGCTCTCGGGGTCAAGAGCATTGTATGGATTTCAATGAGTGACCCAGGAAATGGAGGTGAAAGGGAGAAGATGAGGTGGAGGGGAAGGTTAAAGCGACTAGTAAGGATCTCCTTTGATTACAACCAAGAACTGGGTCCACCTTAGCTCCTCGAACTGTAGCAGAGCTAACAGCTACAAGTGTAGATCATAAGAGGAAAAAAGAGAAGATATAAAAATACTTGTTATAATATGGACTGATTAGAGTGGGAGCATCCATGATAGCATGTTTAATGGCTTCAAAAAAGCTTCTTACTACATCTGTCCATTTTATTTTTGATCCTTTCTTCAGCATGGAAGTGATGTGCTTCACTAGCTCTGCAAAGTTTGGAATAAACCTCCTTACAAATTTAATCTTACCCATGAGAGATTGGATGTCCCTTTTTGATCATGGGATGGACAATGTCTGAATTGCTTGAACTCTTGCTGGATCAATCTTCACACCTTCAGTAGAAACAATATGTCCCAGAAGTATGCATTCTTCTAGAGCAAATTGTGACTTCTATGGGTTCATAGAAATTCCAAACTGTCTGCACTTTAGAAAAACCTTCTTCAAATGTTGCAAGTGGTCCTTGTGAATGTTGGAAAATATTGTTATGTCATCAAGGTAAATAAGGACAAAATTGTCCTTCTCTCCTACAAAGGCTATGTCCATGGCCCTCTGAAAGGTAGCTCCAACATTCATCAGTCCAAAAGGCATCTTGGAGTGTTGGGTCATTAATATGTCATTATTATTATAACTTTTCAATGCTTATTCCACCCATTTCTTCCATTCTTTATCATATCATTTATCATATAATTCTATTTCATAATTATTTATGCTCCTATGGATAAATATTATTTCTTCTCCTTTATTTTTAATAAATTTATTATTATGCATGCTTTTACCAATGATGGTTGATTAAAAAATTTGTTGCAACATCATTCACCATTTTAGCCTCCAAGATAATTTCTAGATTGAAGATTTGATCTCCAACTCATCATTAAATGTGCCAACTTAGAAATTCGCTGGAATAAGAAGTCACAATTTTGTATTGAATAGTTCGAGCAAATGGAGAAGAATCTGGAAAATATGAAACATGGGTTTTGTTCCGAATGGACCAAATTAGTTTTGCAATGAGCAGTTTTCCCAAATTCATCCCTTACTAAGAGAAACATAAGGTTCTCTGAAGATGTTTTTCTTAGATTCGTTGTTGTGGCCATTCTCCAAATTATCCCAGTTGCAATGCCAAATTCGACCTATTCTTGTTGAATGATTGATGGAAAGATATCTCAGATATGATCTTGCTTATCAATTTGTTGAGAACAATCCAATTTTGTAATAGAAATCATATTGTAATCATATCTGTTGTAACTTCTCTCTGCTCTCTGTGTATTTAAATGAGAACAGAGATTAGAGAAGGCGATGATGGGGATTCATGATGGATGATTAGAGAGAGAAATAAATGGGTCAGTAGATTAGAGATAGGATAGGATAGGATAGGAGGAAAGGGGATGGATCTCTATTATTTCAAATTGTAATTCTGATTTACAGACTTGTGGTGTCAAGAGAACACGATCATATTGTAATTTCACTCAAGTTCAATGATTAATATATAATTTGGAGGTTGTTGTTCATTCACCTTATCTGAAGTAGCCCAATAGCATTCACTAGCAGCTAAGGGCCCAACCTTTGGTGGATTAAGCTGCTGCTTTGTATTATATCTTTCTGATTTCTGCAAGTGTAGTTTGTTTAATCATTACCTTCTACGATTAAATCGCGTTGCCATTTTATTCCATCATAACAGGATTATTATTCATTACAACTTAAATTGTTATGCTGTTCATTTTGGTTATAAAGCCTTGTTGTTCACTTCAGATTCTGCCGTGCATTACAGGTTGCTGCTTATTTAGTATTGTTGTTCATTTAGCTTTGCGGTTCATTTCCATTTAGCATTGTTGTTCATATTCAATAATTTAGTATTACTGTTCATTTCCATTAATATTTCATTTTTATAAGATGAGCTTTGCTGTTCAACTCATTTTCGCTAATGTTAAGCTTTGTTGTTCGATTTTTCAATAGACTTAGTCGTTTTTCTTTTCTGCAAGGATTTAATTTCACCTTTTAACTAATATTGCAGCAAGTGTATTTTAGTGAGCATTTCCAATTGAATTTCCATTTCCAGGTATTTTCTTTAGTGTGGATTGAGAGATCAATAACTGTAAAGGACACTGACTACCGCTGTCTAAGTTCTCAGATTGGAGATCTTGCCTATGATTGATTTTCATTTGCATCAGTTTATAGGGGAAAGAGTTATCATTATTGAATCCTTTACTGATGATTGTTTGAGTGAATGATTTAGTTCAGAACATTTTAGTTTCCTACTATTCCAATTAGATTTTGTTTCCAACATTCATTTATCTTTTCATTTTAAAGCACTATACTGCAAAACATTACTCTTGAGCAAGTGACCGCCTCAGACTAAGTACACTCTTGAGATAAAAAATCATCCCTGGGTTGACAATTAATGTGAAGATAATTAGGAGTTTAAAAGACACCTTTTATACCCCAACATTTTCGTGTTGTTGTTGGGGAGAGTGTAGCCATTTCTAAAGAGTAGTGTGCATCTGATGAGTGCCTATTAGGAAAGAATTGGGTATTAAAAAAGGAAGGTAAGAACCTGCATACGGAGCATATAAAAACCCTGCTTCCCCACCCACTTTCCAGTAGAATTGTTAAAGAACTTATGGTAGAAATAAATGTTTGAATTTCTGTGTGAATGACTAAAAAAAAACAAAAGAAAAAAAAATATATAGAAATTTTGAAAAAACAAAACTCATGATTTCACTTAAGTGGTGATGTAAGCACCACCCATTTCAATAACTGATTGAGTGGAACATTTGAAAAAGGAGCCTTGAATAAACACGTGAAGAACATCTTGTATTATGGTAAGAAATGGCTCACATTTCTACTTTTGAATTCCCTATCAAAGATCTAGGAGGAGTGACACAAATGCACATAATTCCCCCATCTTCTCTACCAAATTTTCATGGTTTGACAAATGAAGACCCATATACATTTTTATTTGAGTTTCAAATACTTTGTGGAGGATATGATTATTGTACTAATGATCAAAGGTTGAAAGTGTTTCCTCTTACTCTAAAGGGAGCATCTCTCTGATGGTTCATGAGCTTAGGTGGGAACTGCATCCAAACATGGGAGGACATGAAGAACATATTCTTGAAGGAGTACCAAGACTACTGCGAATCCAATGAAGATATTTTCTGTATGATACAAGGGGAAGATGAAATCTTGGAGGACTATGTAGAGTGATTTCAATATAACCTTCAAAAATCAAAACATAAGAATTTGGAAAAAAGAGATCTTAAAAGCACTCATTCTCAAAGGAATCAAAGATGAATTTTTAGAACTCTTAAATCTAATAGGAAAAGATGATGTTTTTCAGTTATCATATGATGGTGTTTGTGAATTGTGCATAAGGTATTCAAGAGGAATCTCCAATGTTGGTAAGAATTCTAGATATTTTTCTTCTTTCTTTTCGAAATCTACTACAAGAACAGTAGACATAAGAGCTGAAATCAATGTTTTATTTGAAAATTTTAAAGTTGATTTTATTAGTTCTCTAAATGCAAAATTGGATGTTTTGTAGGTTCAGAAAAATCAAGGAATTGAAGAAGTGTTTTTCCCTCATTGCCAAAAGGAGCATCCCATAAATAGTTGTTCTTCCTTATCTAGGATGGAAGTATCATTTCAAAGAGATGAAGAATCTACAACAAGGTCAAAACCATGGAAATCATGGCCTATATGTATGGTTCAAAACACTTCTTCTCCGTTCTCTTACTTGCATAATCCATTATGGAATACTAATGTGTCAGGGTTGCCATGTCAATCTCAATATAACCACCGTCAATATTGTCTACACATTTGGCATGGTTCACCTTATGATTGCATGACTACTCTCCCTTATCTTGTAGCACAAACACATTCTCCATATTCTTCACTAGCTCTTCCACAACATCTTGCTTGCATATCAAAATCATTCACTCAACCCAATCAACCACATCATTAAAATGCTTCTTTCCGTACACAATTTCATGCTCAACTCATTCCACACCCTCACCATAATAAACCAATATAACATGCTTATAGTGTTGAACTGCAAAATTTACCCACCCTTCCCACCCATTCTATCTCACATGTGCCTTTTGAGAAAACTTACAATGAGATTCAGAATGTTTCAAATTCAAAAATTGTAGACGTTATGGAAAAAAATGAGGTTTCTTTTAGTTTGCATCAACAAGCCATTTTAAAAGCTCAAGAACTTCATGATATGATGGCTATGTCAAATCAAAAAAGTAAAGGATATACTGAAGATTGGTTTCACTCCAACATTTTTTTGTAGCATCACTCCATACTTCAGCAATTTTTGACACCATCGTTTCAAGGGAAGTTGGCTTCTCATACTCTAATATTCATTAATATGCATTTTTCAACTTTGGGTATGTACATATTTGAAACCTTATTTTGAAAATGGTTACATTGGAAATACTTTTATACGTAATCATATTCATTTTTCAAATCAAAGTAGGTTAGTGTAGAAAATAAATAAATAAGGACATAAATAAATACATTTTGTTTTTATGTAAAACTAGTTGTTTTTTGTTGCAACACGGTGTGGAAATCAACATCAGTGATAATTTTTTTTTTAATTCATTTGTGTATGTAGATGATTTATAATGGAAATAATAGTTCTACAAACACTCATATTCATTTTTATTACCAATTTGGAAAAAAAGCTTGAATATCATATTTTTTGGCTTGTGGGCTTGATGAAATTTCTGAAAGCACAGCCGGGACAGTCATGTTTTGAGGGGCCAAAAGGGAATATTTTTAAAACCTATTTCCATCCTAGGTAGCCCTTTATGCCTACTTTCCAACAATTTTAATCACTCAATTTTGATTTGAAACGAAAAAGTTAGAACCAAAACATTAATAAGGTGTCTAGTAGGCAACTCAGAAACAGAGTTGGGACAGCCAATTTTTGGAGGCATAAATGAAAATATTTTGAAAACCTGTTTCTATCCAAAGCACTCCTTGATGTCTACTTTCCATCCCAATTTAAAGCGCTCAATTTGGATTTGAAACGAAAAGGTTAGAACCAAAACATTGACAAGGTGTCTAGCAGGCAGTTCAGGAACAGAGTTGGGATAGTCCATCATTTAAGGCCTAAATGATTGAATGTTTAAAACATGTTTCTATGGTATATTACACTATGAATCTAGTTTACAAGGCAATTGGAATCACTCATTTTTTATATCGTATGAGGAAGTTATGATCAAAATACTGATTGTCTATTGTTAATCAACACTCTTAAAACTCTGTCTTTCCAGTTGTTCCTTAGAGTATTTGACCTATCAATTCTTCTTGTCTTCAAAACCTATTTATATTTGAGATAAATAAATAAATCTACTTTCATTTCCAATTTGAATCATTCAAATTTGACATCAAACGAAGAATCTATGCTTAAAATATCCAGTGTTTTTCTAAGTGGGGTAATCGAAATGACTCTGTTATGCAAGTTGTTCTAAGTAAAATTGGCATATCATATCATTGAATTTTTAAAACTTTTTTCTATTGGAGATATATATTTTAATTATCTCTGATCTTGCTTGGAATCACTCAATTTGGACGAAAAACAAATAAGTTGTGATTAAAACACTGCGGGTTAGCATGATTGGCCCCTACTCTCCCGCGAGTGACAAATAAATTTTACTTTGTTATTTTCTCCATGGATTTGTTATACAAAGTAAATACGTGTTGTCTTTTTGCATAATTCTTGGATTAGGGAAGCTCTATCACCTCTCTTTCTCCATGATTTAATATTTTATTGCAGGTAGACACTCGTTTTTTTGCAGATCCTTGGAGAATAAAGAAGGTCAATTTATGGACGAGCGATTCCTGAAAGAAATTTTAATGAAACAAGAGAATTTCATCCAACTCATTACCCAACAGATTCATAATAGAAGAAATAAAGAATTGATTTCCATTTGAAGATTCATGTCATGTCTCTGCCACTAAAACATTTTTCAAATAGATCATTTGTTTACATAACATCATAGCTGTTGTAACTTAATTTATTTATTTACATACTGTTTTTAAATAAAATGTTGTTTCTTTTTTATTTCTCTTATATTTTTGTGTTTCATGTGTTTCTTCCTTCAAATTGTAACCCATCCTCAGCATCAATGCAGTGAAAAAATAATTCGTTTTTGCATCCTTGCATTTTATGATTGTGCATACTCTCACATTTCTACTGTTCCTCTCCAAAGGAACAACACTTTCACACTTTTGTTGTTCCGTTAAAAGGAACGAAACTTTCACAGTTTTGTTGTTCCTTTCAAAGAAATAACACTTCCACACTTTTGTTGTTCCTTTCAAAGGAACAACGCTTCAGCATTTTTGTTGTTCCTTTCAAAGGAACAACACTTCCGCATTTCTGCTATTCTTTTCCACATTTCTGCTATTCCTTTGAAAGGAATAGTACTCTCACATTTTTTCTATTCCTTTCAAAGCAACAGCACCTTCGCATTTTTGTTGTTCCTTTCAAAGGAATAACACTTTTTGGGAAAACTGGTAAAAAATGTAGTGCCACTTTACACCTACTTTTGGAGGCCTTACCCTTATCCAAATTGAGTCCACAATAGCTTGCTAGAAATCTTGTCAAGTATGCTTTCTAGAACATCTTGAATTTTTCAATTTGGAGTTCATTTTCTCTGTCAAAAGTCCAATCTCCCAAGACTGGTCAAAATGAGTAGAATGAGGCTGCTGAAATGCATAGTGATATTGCAGTCAACATTTTAAAGCCTTCCTCAACTTCCAAATGAACTCATGATAGATCATTCTAAATATATTTGTGTCTACTTATAATTTGATGCATTATTCAAGTCATTTGGGCATCTCATATAGGAGAAAATTGATTTTACAAAGGTCACTCCAAAGGTGCACTAACCCTCCTGAGGTAAATGATATTTTCAATGTTTCTCCCAAACCATGAAACCTGTGTAAAATAATAAAAGAGGTTTTTTTCATAAGTAAATTATGGAAAAAAACCTCTCTCATTTTTCTCAAATTCATCTTTTCTTACCCAAAAACATAGTTTGAAGAAAATTGTCTCTTATGTGTGGTGAATGGCTTGTTCCTTAGAATGACTTCTCGACAAATGATGGATACATGATGTTTGATGATATGAAATGACCTCATAACTTCGGATATCCATCATACCTCCTCCGCTTAGATATATCAGAACAACACTTTTTCATGTATTTGCCTTTGTTGTTCCCTACAAGGAACAACATCTTTTTTGAGTGTTTTTGTTGCTATTTCAAAGGAACAACACTTTGGGAGTATTTTCGAGAACAACTCTCCCTCCCTCTTGTGGAATTATTCCTAGTTCATCTCAATCACATTTTATTGATTCCCCGTCATAGCATGAAGTACACTACTTTTATGAGAACACGAATTATGGATTCTATTGAAGCGAGTTAATATCATTCACATTATGATCTTTAATAGGATAGCTCTTTGATGATATATTATTTTCAAAAGGGACACAATTATTTATATACTACTTTACTGCATTGTTTTTTACTGTACATGATACTGATTGATCATCTTAATACCATGTTGGTTCCACCCTTCCTGGTTATAATCTTCTCTGTCTGTAATAAATGAGATTATGGGTATATTTTTTCTATTGACATGTTCAACTTCTTCCACCATCCTTGCTCTTAAGGAGTATTGAGCCTCCCTCTTTTTATCATAAAAATGTGTAATAACAACAAAATTTTGTTCGCAAATGGAGGATAGGGGGTCTCATTACGAGCTAGCCTAACATGTTCATAAGGTTGTAACAAAGCGACAGTCCCATTATGGGCACCACACCAGGGTTACGATCCATTGGATAACCAAATCATCCTTGGAACAGGAGGTCTCATCACGAGCTGACCTGATCACTTTTGCTACATCCTAGTGAATGGCAGTGTGGTTATCTGGTTACCATGCTAGCACATTGATCTCTTCTATAGACCAACACTGAAACTCTCTAGTTATAAATTGAGGATCCTGGCTCATATGGGTTAAAAAGCAACCCTGTCAAGGCTATGGATGCCTACTGGTAGCAGAGGTTCTACTTATGGTATTGAAGTTATATTTTATCATCAATTATTACTATAACACCCTTTTCTTATTCTTTCTTTTTATCATAGAAGTTATTTCCTTAATTTTTTTCCCTGTTTTGAACCCTTACGCATGAGAAATTGTTTTCTAATCAATCGCATCATTTTTCAGCTAGAATATTGTCAACAAAGCATGTTTTTGGCATATTTATGTTATTTTTCTTTTTTGCATAATTTATCATTAATCCAAAGCATCATATCTCTTATTCATAAATATCTTTACATACTCTTCTCTCATTATAACCATAACTCTTGTTGTCCTATCATTGATATGTGTATTCTGCTTTATTCACTACCATATTGTTCATTCCCTTGCCTTATCGTTGGCATAACATCTTTTATATGCTTTATGGTCATGGAATTCCTTTTCCAATTAGAGGAGGGAATGTATGAATTATGGGATAGCATGCGATATAATTACTGCACTCTGCCATGACTTGTTGATTTGACAAAATATTAGTATTGCATGCACACAAAATTTTTTCTGATTGAAATTTTTGCATCCATATTATCTGTTGCTATTCAGAACTAACATTGTGGATTCAAGAACATTGTATGAAAAATAGTGATTTGTTTACAGGGGAACAACAAGTATGGGGGGGAAATCTATTCACAGCATGACCACACTATTGCAACAAACAAAAGAGGCTCGAGCAACTTGTGAACGTGAACAATTATTTAGACATGATGTGCTTGCCTGGATTCCACTTTTTGTATCACTTTCAACGTCAACTCTGCCTACATTAGCTTCAACAAATGCCAATCCATATATGTCATTCTGCATTTTTTTGGAGGTAAAACTTGAGGTAAAATGGCATAATTTTCTGATTTATTATGAATTTAGGAGAATTTCATGAAAATCCATTAAGCATTATTTATCATCATTCATTCCACATCTTTACCACTTCCTATTTTTCAGAGACATATCATTTTTCAGTTTGGGGGAGTGTTGCTTTCATTCCTTTCTTTCTTATAACCATGTCCTAATCATCTATTGATCTTCTTATTCATTCTCGACACGCTCTTATTCCATGTTGTTTTACACCAAGCATAGAGTTCAACAGATGGTAGCGAGCACCTCAATTTGTTTTCTAGCATTGCATGAGGGCATGCTAATTCTTTAGTTTGGGAGATGCATTGCTACGCATGATGGATGTTTTATAAGTTCTTTCTCATTTAAGGCATACAATTTCATTTTTATACAGTGCAGAAATTGATTTCCATATTTTTTTAAAACTATGAACTCAATTCCTATGATCTCTGGAAAACACAGACATATCATTAAAATACACAAACCCAGATAATTTCAAGTTAAATTAGTTCATAAAATTTTGGAAATCATGCACTATCACCTATAGCCATTTTTTTTATATCTCATGGTCCATGCATCAAAACGATATGATTTTTGGATCATAGAAGTGTTAATATAGTAGAAATCTACTTGCAAAATTTCAGCGGAATCTGGTATGTAGTTTTTGAGAAAATGGTTAATGAAGTTGTTGTTACTTATATCATATTTTGTTGCAACTTCATATACACATAACTTGAATGTCAATGTAAAAATTTTTAAGCCTTCATCAAGATCGCTAAAATTGAATATTCATTAATTGATGAAGAATTCATTTGTTCTATCCATTTCATGAGCTGGGATGAACAACCTTTTATTGCTTGGTTAACACAGAGTCTTTGGGTTGCATGAGGACATGCAATATATTTAGTTTGGGAGTATGTTGGGTCATTGATATGTCATTATTATTATCACTTTTGAATGCTTATTCCACCCATTTCTACCATTCTTTATCATGTTATTTATCATGATTTATCATATAATTCTATTTTATAATTATTTTTGCTCTTATGGATAAATATTGTTTCTTCTACTTTATTTTTAATAAATTGATTATCATGCATGTTTTTACCAATGATGGTTTATTAATAAATTTTTTGTAACATCACTCACCATTTTATCCTCCAAGATATTTTCCAGATTCAAGATTTGATCTCTAGCTCATCATTAAATGTGCCAACTCAGAAATTCCTTGGAATAAGAAGTGACAATTTTGTATTGAATGGTTTGGGCAAATGGAGAAGAATCTGGAAAATTTGAAACATGGGTTTGTTGATAACAGACCAAGTTAGTTTTGTAATGAGCAGTTTTCCCAAATTCAGTCTGTCTTAAGAGAAATACAAGGTTATCTGGAGCCATTTTTCTTAGATTCGCTTTTGTGGCCTTTTTCAAAATTATCCCAGTTGCAATGCCAAATTCAACCTGTTTCTATTGAATGATTGATGGAAAGATATTTCAGATATGATCTTGCTTATCAATTTGTTGAGAGAAATCCAATTTTGTAATAGAAATCATATTGTAATCATATCTGTTGTAACTTCTCTCTACTTTCTGTGTATTTAAATGAGAAAAGAGATCAAAGAAGGGGATGACAGGGATTCATGATGGATGATTAGAGAGATAATTAAATGGGTCATTAGATTAGAGAAAGGATATGACAGGATAGGAGGAAAGGGGATTGATCTCTATTATTTCAAATTGTAATTTTGGTTTACAAACTTGTGGTTCCAAGAGAGCGCGATCATATTGTAATGTCACTCAAGCTCAATGATTAATATATAATTTGGAGGTTGTTGTTCATTCGCCTTACCTGAAGTAGCCCAGTAGCATGCGTTGGTGGCCAAGGGCCCAAACTATGGTGGATTAAGCTGCTACTTTGTATTATATCTTTCTGATTTCTACAAGTGTGGTTTGTTTAATGATTACCTTCTGCAATTGAATCGCGTTGCCATTTTCTTCCATCATAACAAGATTATTATTCATTACAACTTAAATTGTTATGCTGTTCATTTTGGTTATAAAGCTTCATTGTTCACTTCAGATTCTTCCATGCATTACAGGTTGTTGCTTATTTAGTATTGTTGTTCATTTAGCTTTACGGTTCATTTCCATTTAGCGTTGTTGTTTGTCTTCAATAATTTAGTATTACTGTTCCTTTCCATTAATATTTCATTTTTGTAGGATGAGCTTTGCTGTTCAGTTCATTTCCACTAAATTTAAGCTTTGCTATTCAGTTTTTCAATAGACTTAGTTTCTATTCATTTCTGCAAGGATTTGATTTCACCTTTTAACTAATATTGCACCAAGTGTGTTTTAATGAGAATTTCCAATTGAATTGCCATTTCCAGTTATTTTCTTTAGTGTGGATTGAAATATCAACAACTCTAAAGGACACTGACTACTGTTGTCTAAGTTCTTAGATTGGAGATCTTTCCTATGATTTATTTTCATTTGCATCGGTTTACAGGGGAGAGAGTTATCATTACCGAGTCCTCGACTGATGATTGTTTGAGTGAATGTTTTAGTTCAGAATATTTTAGTTTCTTGTTGTTCCCATTAGATTTTGTTTCTAGCATTCATTTATCTTTGCATTTTAAAGCATTGTACTGCAAAACATTACTCTTAAGCAAGTTACCGCCTCAGACTGAGTACACTCTTGAGATAAAAAATCATCCCTGGGTTGACAATTAATGTGAAGATAATTAGGAGTTAAAAAGAAACCTTTTATCACTTTAATGGCTTCAAAAGAGCTTCTTGTTGAATCTATCCATTTTATTTCTGATCCTTTCTTTAGCATGGAAGTGATTTGCTTCACTAGCTCTGCAAAGTTTGGAATAAACCTCCTTACCAAGTTAATCTTACCCAGGAAAGATTGAATGTCTCTTTTTGATCTTGGGATGGAAAATGTCTGAATTGCTTGAGATCTTAATGGATCAATCTTCACACCTTCAGTAGAAACAATATGTCCCAGAAGTTTGCCTTCTTCTAGAGAAAACTGTGACTTCTTTGGGTTCATAGAAATTCCAAACTGTCTACATTTTAGAAAAACCTTCTTCAAATGCTGCAAGTGGTCCTTGTGACTGCTCGAAGAGACTGTTATGTCATGAAGGTAAATAACGACAAACTTGTCCTTCTCTCCTACAAAGGCTATGTCCATGGCCCTCTAAAAAGTAGCTCCAACATTCATCAGTCTAAAGGAATCTTAGAGTACATGAAAGTTCCCCAAGGAGTAGTGAAGGTGGTTTTTTCTTGATCTTCTGGATGTATAACAATCTGATTGTAACCCGAAAATACATCTAAGAAATACATGACTCTAGCCCTTGAAACTTTTTGGACCAAGTGTTCCATCTTAGGTAGGTGGTAGTTGTCTTTTCTAGAGCATTTGTTCAGGTTCTTGAAGTCAACACAAAGCCTAATTTCTCCATTCTTCTTTCTTACTACAACCAAGTTATCTATCCACTTTGAATATCTTAGGGGAACTATGATCTTGGCATCCAATAGTTTCTTAATTTCCTTTTCGATCAAAGGTAGTAAGAGAGGGCTGATAGGTCTTAACTTTTGCTTAAAAGGGATAGTGTTCTTCTCCAGTGGAATCTTATGTTGAATGATGTTGGTGTCTAAGGTCTTATGATCATTGTAGTCGTAAGAAAAAATATCAGCAAATTGTTTCATCGGGGTGTAATACTCAGAAATTTGGGTAGAAGAAAATTGAGTGGACAGATTTATGTATTTTGGATGGTCTGGACTCCCTACATTATGTCTATGAATTGAAAAATCATTTTCTTTTTTCACACACTTATAATGTACATCATTATGATCAAACAAATTCTCTAGGGGCACCAATCCTTTGGGTATATGGTTACTAGGTAGTTAGACAATGTTATCCTGACCAATATTGTTCTTTAGCTTGGACTGGTTGCATTCTTCAACGGTTTTGTTTTCTTGGTCCATGTGCATTTCAGAAAATTCATCAATGACTTGTAAAATCCTATTAATTTCATCATCATCTTCAAAAAATTTCCAGTATTTGACGTTGTCTGGAAAATATGGTCTATATTTCACTTGAACTTCATAATTCAATTTAGGAGGTAAAGGAGGAATAAACGTGCTAGCAGACATAGCAAGGGAATCAACAAGCTCGTTCTTCATTCTAGGTATGTAAGAAATGCTAAAACTATTAAAAGAATCCTTGAGCTTCCATACCTCATCTCTGTATGCTTTTAGCCTTGGATGCTTTGCCTGGAAAGTTTTGTTGACTTGCTGAATGATAAGGTCTGCATATTCAATCACCTTCAGACATTTGATGCCCATTTCTTTAGCAGTGTTTAAGCCCAATCTCAAGGCTTAGCACTTTGCTATGTTATTTGTGATCTAAAAAGTTAATTTAAAAGATAAATGAATGCATTCCTATGTGGGGGACACAAGGACTACACCTGCCCCTGCAGCTTCCTTAGAGCAAGCTCCATCAAAGAACATATCCCAAATTTGTGGGCCTTCTTCCTCTGTGATCAGGCAGACCAGTTTCCTAAGCTACATGGAGGCCAACAGGGATTCTTCAATCTGAAGAATACAAGCTCCAAAATTAGTGTCGATAGCATAAATAGGATGATTAGTGGGTTCCTTTCATCACTGATGATATAAGCCAACTGATCTTCTTTGTATAATCTCCTACTCTCTCCTCCAAACACAGGGATGGTAGCATAGGACAAATCATTTTGCAATGTTCCACGTAATCTCTTGATCCAACCCTTGGAAAGTAACATGCCAAACTTGGGCAGCACCTCTGCTCCCACAATATCAATCATCATGCTCTTCATAGGTAGATGAGACAAGGTGATGGCTAGGTCTTTGATTAATCCCAAACATTTCACTTTTCTAGAGTTAAAAGAAAACAAGTCATGATAAGGCTTGGTAGTGTTAAGACCCAACACATCCATGATAGCCTTGGGCATTAGATTATGGTTGGCTCTTATGTCCAGAAGGCAATTGTGAAGGTTTTTGTCATGAATAGTGAAAGAGACATAGAATGATGGGGAGCTGTCATCATAATTTTCAATCATGGGGGTGAGAACAACATCTGGTTTGTCATCTTGTAGATTTACATAGTTAGTGGAGGCTTGGATGGAACTAGGCTGAAGGGCCTCGAGGATAGATCTCTTGAAGGACTCATTATTCACTAATTCAATTAGAGGTATAGGTATTCTTAGCTTCTAAATTTCTAATTGAAAACTGAAAGGAGAAGGAGACTTGTCAAGGCCTCTTACCTCTTGAGCTGGAGCTTTGAGGATGACGGGATCAACTACCACTAATTTATGCTTATTAGCTTGTTGTATTGCAGGGACAACGACTCTCTAAACAGGAGTTTCCTTGACATTATTCATCTTCAACCTTAGATCATATCTGTGTCGATCATTAGTTTGCAGAACAACTCTAACATCCCACTCTTGGTTGATATGGTCATTGAATAATGACTTTTCATAGGTAGATAAGGTCAAAAAGGAGGCACTGCCTTTGTCTTCCATACAATGGATCTCATCATCTTCTTCAAACTACTCTTCCATGACTACATTTTGAAAAGGAGTCTTCACCCTTTGGTCTTCATTGGCATCTTTACTTCTTTGCAGAATCTACATCTGCTCATTAGCTCTTCTATATGGATTTGGATTTCTAGGGGCAAAGGTATTAGGAACTCTTCCTTTCCCAGGGTGTTGCTTAATCTTTAATTTGGAGATTTTGGAGGCTAATGACTCTATCATCTTAGTCATTTTATCTATATTGGGGTCTGAATATGATGAAGATTCACCCCTCTATCTCCTCCTATCAACATTCCCCTTGAGTTTCTTTGCAACCATGATGTTTAATTCTACTTCCAACGCTGCATCTTGCATATCAGCCAAGGTAGCACATTATCTCTCCCTCAATAGTAGATAGAAGTCACTATAAAAAGCACTGGCATAGGTTAGTTTAGTAGAGGTAGTGGTGGGTTTTACTTCAGCTAGTGTCTTGCTATACATGTGGTTAAATCTCTTATTAAAATCGGACAACTCACCCTTTTACCTCTTTAGGTTCCCAAACTCGATGTGATAGTAAAGTAGATCCTTCTTATCCCCCAATGCTTTAGGAATACATCATCTAAATCCTCAATATCCGCTATAGACCTTGGGGTCAGTTCTTTGAACCGTTTTCTAGTCTCTCCATCTAGGCTTTGGACAAAGACTCTCATCCATACGTCATCTTCACTAATGTCCAGGTTATCAACATAGAGATATAATGATTCAATATGTTCCTCATCTGTAACACCTTCAGTCCCAATGAACTTAGGCATATACTTCTGGTATTCTCCAGTAGGCATGCCATTCAAAACAATGGGCAGTACTAAAGGTCCATACCTAGCTACTATGATTCTTTCCATTTTGGTAGCTGCTTGTGGTCCTGCCATAGCTATGGCGGCTACAAGGGTACTAGAAATTTGAATGACAGAGGGTTGAGGAGTGACTGATAGGATTAAAGGAGTATGATGGATAGGAGGACAGGTTTCATTTGGGCTTACAACAAAGGAAGAACCTAAATAATAAGGAGTTCTATGACTCTCTGAGATTTTTTCTTCACTGCTAGTATTAGATGTTATACTCTCAACATGTATTTGTTCTATTACAGAATTTTCTTAAAGAGGTATAAAATATTTTTTAGAATGACCTGAACTTGATGCTCCTTTTTACAACACCTTTCTTTCTTTGATGATTCTTTCAGGATCAGGTATTGGGTCAGCTTGTGGCTTCTGAGGATTTCTCTGAGTATGCCTCGAAACTGAGTCAACACTATGGAGTGGAGTTTCCAAGAGATTCGTCCTCCAGTAGAGTCACCAAATAGATAATTACAACCCCAATAGTTTCCAGAATTTGTCTATCATCAAAGCTGGATCTTTGTCGTCCCCTAGGGAATCTAAGCTTCAGTCTCCTCTCCCCGACAACGACGCCAATTATGTTAGCACTCCAGGAAGCTCTCCTAGGTTGTAGCTTGGAGATGCCTGGTAACATATAAATCTTCAATATCGTTCTCGGAACTATTGGAATGGATGATGGTTCGGATCAAGTTAGATGCCTATTTCAACTCTGTTTTCACTTAAGACATGCATGAACACCCTCAGTTTTACAAGGCTTTAGACCACTAATGCTCAATAGTTTATAGATTCAATGGATAGATGGAGAATACTAACTGTACCAGTAGATGCATACATAAACACATATGAATGGCTAGCTATAGAAAGTAAATGAAACTTGAAAACTAATTTATCAATGCAAAGATAAGGTGATAGTTATCTAGCATTAGACATAGAAAAAAACATGAATAACCTATTCAAGTGCAAGCTTAGAATAGAGGAGAAAATAGGAATTGAACATGTAACAACAAAAGAATCTTATATTTCTATAATGAAGATGAAACGCTGAGAGGAGCAGAGTCTCCATAGTCTCCAAAAGTTGAACCCTTATTTCTTCTAACTTTCAGCCATTTATAGGAATTTTACAATTCTCTCGGGCTCTCTAGGGCTCGAGATATCTTAATCTATCCCCTCTGACTTCTAACTACATGATGCCATAACCAAACAAACATGAGCACAGGGGCTCTATTTCTAACAAATACAGTAACCAAATTTTGGTCACTTCACCGCACTATCAGGTGGCTTGCACATGTTGTGATGTTCCGTGATCATTTTTTTTAGATCAGCTGCATCATGCTGCTACTTTTTCCCCTTTCAGCCATGTATTCTGTTATTTCATTTCAACTATCCAACTACCACAAACACTGACAAAGCCATCAACTTTCCTACCTAGGTGACTAATGGGAAGGAGGGTACAGGGCATATTGACCGTTGGATGGGATGGATCTACAGTCAGGATGGTGGTCAGGCAATGGAGGGTGAACTACAGTGATGGTGAATGAGGGCCATTGGATCGAAGGAAATGGACAAAGGAGATTGAATGTAGGAGGCCTGAAGTCGTTGTAGGAGCAGAATAAGTTTGAGCCATTAGATCTCAGATGAGAAGATTGAATGGCTATTGGGCAGAGGAGGTGCTTGAAAGATAATGCGTAGGAGTGGTTTTACCCAAGTGGGAAAAGGTTTACATCAGGCAGTCATCGGGAGGTAAGCGGTAAAGGTTGGAGCCTGCTCGATTCCATTCATCAGGCGCCAAGTACCAGTAGAGGAGAGAGAGGAGGCCACCTTTATCGGGCAGGTAACCTCCTCGCTTGTTGCCTACTCAATATGCACGATAGTCACTAGATCTAGTCGGAGTGATCTAACAGTGAAGATTGACCGAGCATGTCTCGTTGGTTGGGTGAATTGCATGCCATCAGATCAGTAGGAACATGAATGGTGGGGGGACACAGAGGTATGGGATGTCCTCAAGAAATGTGCAAAGGGTGCATATGGGTGGAAAGGTAAGTTTTTCGAGGCAAAAATGTGTTAATTCACGTAGGGCCAAGGCCAAAGCAAGTTTTGTTATGATGTGAGGGTAGAGTTAGAACATGAATGGACGTGAATGGGAGAGGAAAAGTGAGGAAAGTGGGGTGAGGATCTGAAAATCACTCGTGAATGATCTTAGTTAATTAATGAAGGTATTATAGACTCATGTGTTCGGGTGTGCCTATGTTATTTTAAGCAACGGATCGATAAGATTACGAAATACACCAGGCACTTGAAACAACAACAGAAACACAGTAAGAAAATATAAAAAACAACAAATTCAATAAGGAGTTCACCCAATCTTCTTGGGCTACATCTCCTGGTCCAACCTTCAGTGGTGGCCTTTTCTATTGTGTCTTAAAGCATATGTTTTACAATAAGGAGCTCAATTTGAGTCTCACTTAACACAGAATGATCAGTAGGATTGTACATGGATCCCCCAAGTCTCTAGAGTACATAGACTCCCCTTACTGAATCTCGAGCTCGACTGGTCTCAGTGGTATGAGTCCAATTTGGTACTCAATACCCGACAGGTTTACACAGAGGAGTTGTCTGAATCTCTCAATCCTTATCTGGAGTTGACAGACTGTCGAACTCTCTCTATCTCTATCTGCTCGATGCTACCTTTGCTCTGTAGGTCAGCTCGACTTCTCTGTTCTTTGTAATTCACTTCTTTCTCTCCTTTTCTTCCCTCTACTCTTTGTTTGTTCATGGCTTAAATCCCATTTTCTCCTTGACTATTCGTTTCCTCTTCCCGACTCTTTGGTGCCTTGGTCCATTGGAATTCCCCTACTCTACATCATCATCGTTGTATAACATTGCACAAAGAGGTGTTGCCTTGCAAACTGAGTGTCAGTTTTCTTTAAATGGTCGTTATTTCCATTACTCCAGGATTTTCCCATGAAACTGATTCTTTTGCCAGCTCATCGGTCATGCAGGACCTCAAATCTTGATGTGCCTCAGTCTATTTCCCCGTCGAATCTGGTCATCCATCAGGTTAATTCTTTGTCGTTGATCTCGAGCCTCCATATCCTATTGTCTCTTTCTATATCACGCGGGTAAGTTGCTCAACCATTACTCATGCGATGTAAGCATTTTTCTCTCTCATCCCTTGGACACGCATCGCCCAGTGTGTGGCATCACGCTGAACTCGGCCAAACCCTATTACCGCTTGAAGTGCGCACAATATCCTGCCAATTTTTGGTATGGGACCCGCCTTTTAATGATTTTGGTGATTTTCGTGTGGTTCTATGGTTTTGCCCGTGACTAGGTGCTCGAGGCTTTCCTTCACTCAGAGTTTTTCCCTACGGTGTCAGAAACTGCCTCTTATTCTAGATCTAGGCTTGCAATTGCCAATTTGCATCCATGCGCGGTCTCCATGAGCCAACGATCAGCACGCTTCGACCAAGGGTCCTCGTTGTTCCGTACTGGCCACAAATTGCCATTGTCTAGAGGTCATTTCTGATCATCTCGTTATTCATAAGATTTTGAAGCCTGACATAATTTGAAACAGTCATGGAAATGTTTAAGGATCCAATTTGGATCAAGGCCTTCCCACTGAAAAATCTTTTGGACCACCAAAAGTTGGTTTTCAACCATTGACTAAGTGAGGGTATAGCTATCTCACTTGTCCAATCTCTATCCATTTTGCATTGCTTGGATTTGAACCCTTGAGTCCAATCCTGAGGTACTCAACATCTCCCCTATGTGTTTTCCTCACCACCATATCTAGAACTATTTCTTCCTGCAATTCATTGAGATATTCAGGTAATAGGTCATCAATAGAAGGCAATTGACTTTTCTCTTTGAGATCTTCAATTAATGAAGGTTCAAATAGCCTCAAGGTGTCCGCACTAACAACTGAGTAGATGTGCATGTAAGCTGGTAAATCAAGGCAAAAAGCATTCTCACCAATCTTCTCAAGTATCTTGAAAGGTCCATACCTTATTGGATTTAGATTTCTACCTTCACCTTGCATTCTGTCTTTGCTGATATATAGCCAGACTTGATCACGAACTTGGAAACTATGCTCCATCCGATGCTTGTCATGCCTTGCCTTGTATTTGGCTTGGATCTTTTCTAGCTATTCCTGTACTGCCTGGTGAATCTCTTGTATTTTTTCAATGAACTTGGTTGCCTTGTCCACATCATTGTGTCTATCAACTGCTATGTCTTTACCAAAGACAAAATCCAAGGGAGACCTTGGTGTGAGACCAAAACAGGTCTCAGAAGGAGATCTCTGTGCAGAAGAATGCTTTGCTCAGTTGTAAGTATGTTGCACATAACACAAATGCTCATCCCAAAGTTTGGGATGCTTGCTGCAATTGTCTCTGAGCAACTGGATCATTGTCCTGTTGACTACTTCTATCTGGACATTTGTATGTGGATGAAAGGTTGTGTTTTTCTTCAGTTTCGTGACCATCAATTCCCACATAGTCGACCAAAACTTCCGAACAAATCGGGTGTCTTGATCAGATACAATGGAAGTGGGTAATCCAAAATGAACCCATACATGCTGAAAGAACAACATTATATTTTGTTTAGCTTTAATCTTTTTATTACAAGGTATAAAAATACACATTTTGATGAGCCTATCCATAAAACCATATGTATAGTCATGGCCTTTCCTAGATTTAGGCAGTCCTCCAACAAAGTCCATGGAAACACTTTCCCAAGGATGAGAAGGAACTGGTAGTGCAGTGTACAAGCCTAGTTTTCTATTGTTGGGCTTGCTTTTACTACACATGGTACACCTGCTTACATATCTAGAAATTGTCTCATTCATTTTTGGCAAATAACAAAATCTTTGCAACTGTGCAACCGTTTTACTTACACCAAAGTGACCTGATATTAGAGAAGTGTGTGCTTCCCAAATTATCTTCACTCTTTCAATTTGCGGAATGCATAGCTTTCCACAGTAATACAAGAGTTGGTCCTTAATATGATAATCCAATTCTTCTACTTGTTTTCCTTGACTTAAAGTTGCATATACATCTTGGAAATCTATATCTTGAGCATATTGTTCAATGTAGCTCTCATGTAGTATTGAATTATGCTTAAGTATAGTGGATGCATTTATAATAGGTCTAGACAACATATCTGCAACTTTATTGTGTATGCCCTTTTTATATCTGATGACTAAATGAAACTGTTGTAGAAAACCCATCCACCTATAGTGTCTTGATTGCTACAACTTAGATTGGGAGTGTAGATATTGAAGTGGTTGATGATGAGTATGTATGATTGTCTCTTTGCCCATTAAGTAATGTTTCCACTTTTTCACACTCTGTACTAATGCATACAATTCTTTATCATATGTTGGATAGTTAACTACTGCAGAATTAAATGTCTCAGAATTATAACATATGGGTTTACCATGTTGTAACAACACTGCTCTATGGCATAGTCACTAACATCCATTTGGATCTTAAATGGTCTTTGAAGATCAGGCAATGCTAGTACTGGTGTTGTACTAATATTTTCTTTCAAGGTGTCAAAGGCTTTCTATTGTTTGCCTCCCCATTGAAACACCTTGTTCAACCCTATTAAAGCATGTAAGGGAGCTACAATTAAGGAAAAGTTAGAAATGAACTTTCTCCAATATTGTGTGGCTCCTAAGAAGCTTCTAACTTCTGTAGCAGATTTGGGTTTACGCCAGTTTACAATGAATGCCACCTTAGAGGGATCTATCTTCAATTCACCACCCCCTACTAATAAAGTTTAACATAAAGTTTTTCTTTTTTCAAAAAATATAGTGTCTACTTAACATGCTTTAAATGTTCTTCCCACATTTTGCTAAATATAATAATGTCATCTAGATATACAATAACAAAATCATCAATAAAAGGTCTGAGTACATCATTCATTTTTCTCATGAAAGTAGCAGAAGCATTAGTTAAGCCAAAAGGCATAACCAACCACTCATACAATCCCTGCTTTATTTTGAAAGCAGTCTTCCATGCATCTTGTTCTGCAACTCTGACCTGACGATATCCACTATGCAAATCTAACTTGGAAAAATAAATAGCTTCTTTCAATTGATCTAATAGATCATCTATGCGAGGAAGGGGATAATGATTTTTTATCGTTATCTTATTCAGTGCTTGGTAATCAATGCACATTCTCCATGAGCCATCTTTCTTTCTCACCAAAACGATTGGATACCAATATGGTGATGTGCTAGGTCTGATGAATACATTCTCGAGCAACTCTTACACCTGCTTCTTGATTTTTTCATTCTCTAAAGAAGACAATCTGTACATTCCAATGTTAGGCAATGGAGCATCTTGCTGCAAATTAATATCATGCACTATTTCCTTTTTGGGTGGCAAACCTTTAGGTTCTTGAAACAAGATATCATATTCTGAAACAAATTTTTCTAAATCAACTTGCTCTTCAGCATCACATCCCTCAAATACATTGGTTTTATCATGTTTCTTTTCCTTTACAACCATCAGTAAATTTTTTTTGCATGAATTTACAATTCGTTTCATTTGCCCTGAGTTTATGAGAGTATAATTATTCTTGAGCTTATGAGCTCTTACAAAGTATTTGATTCCATCTTTAACGAGTAGATACTTGTTCTCAACTCTATAGAAAATAGCTTCTCTATCGTACAAGTAAGGAATTCCTAAAACAATTCCACATATATCCAGAGGAACTATATATAACTCAACCTCATCAACAAATTTTGACCCAAAACAAAACTTAAGTTTACATTGTCTAGTCACTTGTAGTTGTGCTTTATCACTTAACCAACCTAATGGGTATGGTTTCTTGTGAGGTGTAGTCAGTAATCCAAACTTCTTTACAATTGCTTCAGAAACTAAATTTACTTGCGAGCCACTATCAAACAAAGTATCAACCTTTTGATTTTTGGAAACAACTCGAATATGGAAAAGCTCATGTCTTTTTCTCTCATGTAGAAATAGCTAGTAGAACAACCACAATCCTCTGCCTCCTCTAGTTCCCAAGTTGTCATGATGCAAGTTTCATCGCCTATTTCAATCGCTACCTGAATAAAGGAATATCAAACCTCGCAAAAGAAGATGGTGGAAAAAGAAGTCATCGATATACCTTCTACTTCCACTCCATCCAGTTCTGGTCTGCTCCATATTGAGAATCCTAACAATGAATCCGTAATCTGATAACCTCTCAAAGGTGTGCTTCAAAAATCATCTTATAATTTGAATGCTAGAGCTGCAAAACGTTATACTATTGTTGAAGATTTAGCTCAAGCTCCTTCAATGATGTCTTGTTTGGAAGTTCTCCAAACATGGCGAACCCAACGAAAATCATTGTTGTCTTCTATAGTTCCATTAATCCTATAGATTTGAGTTTAATTACATTTGATCTTTAAAACCATCTTTCTTGTCTTGCTCATCAGATTACTTTTCTAATTCAAGTTATCATTAAAGGAAATATGATCAATCATATTGTTATTGATGAAGTTTCTTCCACTTGCATCATGTTTGTTTCATGTTTGAAGGACATTGTCTCTCCTCCCCTTAATCAGTCCCCGAACACTTTGGAGGCCTTTGATGGTAGAGTCTCTTGTCCATATGGTATTCTCATAAACTTGCCTATCACAATGGAAGGAAAGAACATTGATCTAGAAGTGGAAGTTGGAGATGTGAATCTCAATTACAACCTTCTTCTTGGGAAAAGTTGGACCCATGCTATGTTTTGTGTGGTTTATTCTTTGTTCTGGGTGCTTCGATTTCCTCACAAAGGAAAAATTGTCACCGTTGACGAATTGTCTTTTTTCTCTTCTAGTACATCAAACGACAATGCCCCATATGTGGGATATACCAAAATTCCTTATGAGAGTGTGGGGGCAAGTATTTTCAAAGATTCTTCTTTAATGGTTACTTTTACTATCCCACCTCTGAATATCACTTCGATCAATATGATCTATGTTTCTACATATACTTGGATTATTCCTACTTCAGGTAAAATCAACTCATCTGGTGATTCTATGTCGCTAAGTCCATTAGAAAAAGCTTATCAAGAAATTGTCTTGGCTTTAATGGCTGTTTCAAAAAGTCATGATATTTTCAATATGAACTTGGATACTTATGTTCCATCTCCTTCGCTTGGTTCATGGGATTCTCTAGATCCTTTGAACGAGACATTCCCCACAAACGAGAGTATCATTGGGGTTATGTCTCTAGACAAAACTCCTTGGAGCGATCTCCATCATCGTTCTTCATTTCTTCCCAGCCTCAATGAGATTCCTTCATTTCTTGAAGCGTTCGTTTCTCATAGCCCAACACATCCACTTCAAACACCTGCTTTAGAGCATGAAGTCTTGTTTGAGGGTATTATGGGAGACATTATTGCAACCATGCCTATCAACATTTCCATTAAACCTAGAATTGTTGAAAACATTTATATTGTGGTTTCCTATTCTCCCAATGAATCAAGGTTTACACTAAGTTTTTCAAATAATTTTGAGATTTCTTCACATGGTCATACGAGGAAATGACTGGTATTGATCCAAAAATAGTGGTGCATGGAATACCTACCTATCCTAGTGCAAAGCCTATTCACCAACGACTTCATCCCATGCATCCTTGAAAAGCTGCTGATATTATGGTAGAACTGGAATTTTTTGAGAAAGATGGATTTATTTATCCAATCCCGTTGACATATCGGGTGTCTAATATTGTCCCTATTTCCCAAAAGTAGGGCACAACCTGTGTGTGTGTTGATTACTGTGACATCAATCGCACATGTCTAAAAGGCAACTAACCCGCTATGTTTATTGATCACATCATCAATGAGTGTGCTAGGAGTGAGATTTTCTCATTTATGGATGGATTTTCTCGTTAAAACCAGATTGAAATCTCACTTGTTGATCAACATAAGATAGCCTTTATCTATCCATGGGGAACTTTTTTCTATAAGAAGCTTCCTTTCGGTTTAAAAAATGTTGGCACTACCTTCCAAAAGGCAATGTCCTATGCATTTCATGATATTTGTCACATTGTTCAACTTGTTGATGGTGCTAGACCTGCAATCATTTGGGGGATCACCCTAGTATGAAGTCCCAACTAGACCTCACACTATTTGGTTTGGGAGTCCCATTTGGAATATGAGGGTTCGGTTACCATTGTCTTAAGGATTTGCCTCAACTCTTGCTTGTTAGCATTGGAGAGTGGTTCGATTTGCCTTCAAGAAGTGAGGTTTGCATGCCTAGTGAGTGTAAGTGTCACTTGTGTCAATGGTTCTTTCACTGTAAAGGGAGAAGGTGGGAGTGAGTCCCAAGTTGGTTGGGATGAAGTACAAACTCAACTAGGAACACACAACACAATATGATGTCCACAGCCTCCAGAGGAGTAGTCCACACGGATGCGCCAGTCACAACACACAAGGTAAGATAACATGTACAACACTGAGCAGATGATTCCACGTGAGTGCAATGGTTGTTCCAATAAGTTTTATGTGAAATGTCTATCTAATGTCAGGGAGAGTAGTTTACACGGAGGAGATAACATTAACAACATATTGCACACATTTCCATTAATAGATTATGCATTACAACAAGTGAAATAGTTCAGATGTAGAACACAAGTTAAGGAAACATGCATCACAAATGTTAAATATTAGTCTTACAACAATTACAATACATGTGTCAAAACATGATGGCCTGTTAATAGGCTTTTGAATTAAGTGAAAGTTCCAAGACACATCATTACACCATACATCACTAACCTCGAGTGCGGGGCATTGGAGCCACTACTTACTCCTCAAAGAAAAGATTACAAACTCTCTTGGATATGTGGGAGGAGCAGAGGTGAAAAGTCCTTTCCATGTACAAATGAGGTGGTATTTATAGCCAAGGGTGAAACTAACCCTTGTGGATGTTTGATTACCCTCATCACAGTTTGAATTCCATGAATTTTTGACTTTACATGACTCTTTGTAGAACAAGTGGGTCTCTTGGACTTCCACGTTACATTACATTAATTGACGACATAGCCCATAATAGAGATGTGGGAAACATGAATTATCACATTGATCCAGGTGGATGTTGGTGGCCACCCACCTATCCCATTTGGACCCCTGCAACTATCTCTTTTAGTTTTTCAGTTTCCATAATTGTAGCACAATTTACTATTTTTAGCAGTTTTTTTCGGGTCCTGAACTTTCGGAGCCGTTTTGAGGCCCTAAACGACATTTTTTGGGAAATCGGGGGGCAACATGGGTCCATGGACCGATGTTTCCCTTCCCAAAGTGGTATTTCTCGGATAGATCTTTCTAACGAGCTATCATACGCGTCAAACAGAGATCGTATGCCAAAGTTACGACCCCGGGAAATTGATGTACCAATTTACCCAAAACGGGGCCCACAATTTGGCGTTTCATCTTCTAGGGGAGGTTTTGGAATGTGAAGGGTTTTCCATTGTTTCTCAACAATAAATAGGCCTTCGAGCCTCATTGTAACACAGTTCTGAACAGTTCAGAGGCATGTAGCGACCACATCTCTTCTCAGAGATAAGCTACCATCGCCCTAGCTGGTTTATTTACATTTCTGGTTGTAAGCATATTTCGGTATTTTCCATTAATGAAATGAAGTATTATTTCCGCTGCATCTTTGTGTATATGGTTATCCTTGTATTTTACTGTGAACCTGTTTAAATCCAGATCACACATGACTCGACATGAAAGTGTTGGTACACTGATGATGTTGTTGGAGTGCATGTAGTGCTATAGTGCTACTGAGTGATGGATGTCTTCATGGTGTATCACAACTTCACCTTCACATGGAGAAGTGCGCAGAGTCTTCGATGGTCTTTAGTTCACTTGATGAAGTTTTGGCATGTTGTTCCTTTCTTGCATGTTGGGGGGCTTCACAGTCTAATCTGTTCGTGAAGGCACATGTTTGTCTGTTCATCCTTCGGTGAGCACATCTTGCATGTTTTTCTCATCCAATCGTTCGTAAACACATCTTTGCATGATCATCCATTTGCAAGAACCTCTCTTCGCATGCATCTTTTGTTCATCTGTTGTTGAACATGTCCTTCTACATGTGCTCCCTTCATTCATCCCTTTCATCGTCATGCCATGTTTTTTGGTGTACCTATACCTACAGTCACTCATGATGAGACAACATCAAATCAAAAACCTCCTAGTCTACCATGACATATGATCATTTCGGATGCAGGTGACTAAGAGAGGAAACAAGGTTGTGAAGTGTGATGATGGCTCCAGGAACTACTCATGATAACTACGAAAGAGTCATTAAGTGATGGAGATGGGAAATCCAAGTTGACAATGACTTTTTATGGGGTCTGGCTCAATTGGAAGGAAAAATTGCACAAATTCTGGGAGGGATAGTCTAGGTTACAAGATCTGCGTTGTTTCCGAAATGAGAGGATAGTAGGGGTTGGAAGGCCAAATTTGTGAAATTTCTAGAGGAACAGGCTGAGCTACAAGGAGAGCCAGTAGGTACAGATTGCACAATTTCTGGGAGGAACTACCTGGGATCCTAGTAGCCAAAACTGCACAATTCCCAGAGGGAACTAGAAATCAGCTGTTGGGTCACTAGCAGCCAAAAATACACAATGGCCAAAGCGAAATGGTAGTTGACTGCTAGGTCACTGGTAACCAAAACTGTACAACTCCCAGAGGGAATTGGTAGTTGGCTACTGGGCCACTAGTAACAAAAATTGTGTAATTCTCGGAGGAACTGATAGTTGGCCACTAGGTCACTGGCAGCAAAAATTGTGCAATTCTTAGGAGGAGCTTGTTACCGGGAATATTGTCCACTCGGATGTTTCTATTCCCACTAAGACTGGTAGCTATCTTAGAAACAAACAAGTAAAGTCTACTTTCATTTTCCTTTCTGAAAATAGACAAGAGGAGAACCAAGAAGACCAACCTTAGTCTTGCGCTTGATTTCCTCTCCTTCTTGATAGAGCTTCACTGCTTCTCCTTCGTCTTCCCAGCTTCAAAGACCACCTGTGGAATCATAGCAACATACTACTATCGAAGAAACAAAGATCTATATTCATAAATAACACAGGATCATATGTGTGTTAACCATACAAATGCATATATAAACAAGTACACAAGAATATGGAGGAAAATTTTAATAGCTTTATTAAGATGAAAAGTAGCAAGAGGATTAAAACCATATGTTCTGACCCAACATCATCCTCCAGCTAGAAAGCCCTTCTTCACCTCAAGCAAAGCTTAGATCACCCAACACTATGAATGTACACCAGGAAACCAACAGCACTTCTCTATAAGATACAAAATTCCAGCCTCTGGATCTCTGTGATGAGGGATCCATATATAGATGATTATAGGGAGGTGAGTCATCTTCTGGGATCTTCATTAGTGTCTTCTCTCTGATAGTTCCTACTTCCACTTGGAGAATGATGATCTCTTACTCATCCCTGGTGGAAAACAGAGAGGCAAGTATCAGAGGGGAAGCTTCTGGAAGATTCCATGATCTTCCACCTCGCATTTTGTCCCTACCATTTGTCAATTCCCAACCATCACACCCTACAAAGGAGAAACTTAGTATGCGTTGCACCTTGTACACTAGGAAGGTGATATGCATCGCACCCTCTGCACTGGGTTTTCAGTATGGTCCCGTTTTTTCCATTTATGAGTAGTTTTTAGTGGAGAACTTCTGGGAGATGATGTAATCAGCTGACCTTGTTCCTTTAGGTAGTGAAGCAACACTTTTAGGGACTTAGGAGCCCTCATTTTATGGAAATTTATGATTGGGGTCGAAGTGCCCAAAAATGTCTATAACAGTTGCCCCCTAAAGCATGAGGTCATTAATCTTTTTTATGTCGGGTGAAATGCTTTACTATGAGGATCCAAAGTTTTTTCGAGCTGGGAGGTGACCTATAATAAGATACAATACAATACATTATTTTGATAACATTTTTCATGATCTAGCTGAGGCGGGCATTCCCATGCTTAGCTTTATAAATTCATTTTCATGTACATAGTACAGACAATCGTTTGTGTGGCAGACTGATGATTTTGACTCATCATCCTTTGATTTGGATGATCATTTGTTCAACAATGTTGTACACTTGATGTCTTTATATTCCTGAATATATCACAGCCCGGATGGATGAAAACTAGATCCGTGGTCTTCAAAACTTGTTCAATCTTCACTCGGAGTACAAGTCGATCCATGTGAAAATGTTTTGGAGTCGAACATGGAAAGACATTGCCTGATTACCAGCCAATGATGTAAGCTGCTAACAAGTGCGAGAGGAATCACCAATAATGACAATGACCCCCAAGGTACTACAGTACAATTCGCACGGTGTGAAAAAGGACTTGACGTCGAACACCACGTAAAATCTCTCAGTCAAAGGCCATTGATGTAAACATATCGCCGAAAGTGAGAAACTTGCCATTGAGGCATGCAAGCTTCAAAGCACTGAAAAGGTTGTCCCTAAGTCAACTTCTTGGATAATGAGCTGATGTCGACAAGAAGCAACCCATCGTAGGAGGGCCTTAATGAATCCCACATCAACAACATGGAAAGAAGCAAATGATTTTGGAGGTGAAAACAATATGACGATACAGGGTTTACGGTGCAGTCATGAAGGAATGGAGCATGAATGTATTGCAGTGGGTGAGACATAGGCGAATTGTCTGAATGACTTCTCTTGAACATACCGGCAACACTTACGATGGATTGGTAGCGTTAGCCCCAAAGATGGATGGTGTGATGGACCAATGGTGATGACCAGTGAATGGAACAACCCAACCCGGCATGGATGTGGAAGGAAAGTGTCATGTTCAAGAGCGACTTGCTACCAATAAAGATTTTTCAAGTTTTTCTTCCCAATTTTCCCCAGTCATTATTGGCGAGTACCTCCTTATTTTTTTCCAGCTTGAGGAGGATAACATATGGTTGTTCTATAATCCACCCTTCCGGTAAACCTGTCGCTATATTTTAGCGAGCCTAGAGACGATGAAACTCGTTCTCATCCATTTGGACGAGTTTGTCGCTACTAGATTTTAACGAGTTTAACAACAAAGATGACTCAGTCCCTTTGAATTTTAGAGAGTCTGAAAGGAACGGAAAGGAGACTCCAATGATTCTTTTTCGTTATGTAATCCCTTAATTCTGAAAAAGTGTAAAATAATACAAAAGGGATGAATTTTCGATAGTTTTAATGAGCCAAACAAGACAAGTGCTCGATATTTTTGTGTAATAATCCCTCAGGTCCAAAAAGATTAAAATCTAGAGGAGGGATAACACTTCTGATGACTTT
>APFE030405399.1:40877-51961 GCA_000404065.3 Pinus taeda
AAGGATGTCTCATTCAAGATGCTATTTTGAAGGGGCTTACATCTTTAAAGCTTTGCCCCGAATCCTTTCTTTATGCAAGCTAGGAAACGACTAGCCTTACGGGTTTAGAGGGTTGGAGGTCCTACAAATTTAAAAAATGAATAGTCACTCTTCGCTTGCATGTGGAAAGGTTTGCATGCCCCAAGGCATAGCGAAAAATTTCCAGGTTACCATGAAAGTTCCATATGTGTAGCAGACATAAAACTTCCCTCGCGATTTCTACCAAAATAGACAAAGGGGAGTGGTGCAACCGCATGCCACTCAGCATAACCTTAACAAAGCTATCTTATTCCAGCCTAATCCCATTTTCCTGTAAGGATGGGTTCATCAGACTAGTCATATATCCTCCATGGAAACCTACTCTATACCCAAGGTTTTCCTGTCAAAACAGACCAGGGTGCATGCCCCCTGGGTTTCAGTCACATCCTCCTGAATCACCCGCGCTCTTCAGGTGGATGGACTCGGGATCGATGAGACATTCCTTGCACGAAGAGACCATTTAGGGATGGCATTTGACTATTTGTGATGTGTGAACTGGGGAATGACATTTGGTCTATGAGCTTGACCATTCTGCCTTCGTGCGGAAAACACATTACTCTAAAGAGTGAGGAGATGATGGATCCCATGCAATAAATATAGTCACCTCCAAGGAGTAGATTATAATCCAAGGGTCCTTGAACTACCATCACGTTCATGTCAACAATTTTCCTTCTCAAAGTAATGGGCACATTTGGAAGGATCCCTAAAGGTTGATTGGTTCCTTTGTTGAAGCCTGACAGATTTCTCATTTCAGGCAAAAGCGATGGCGAACCAAGCGCTTTCCAAGCAATTGAGGAAATGATACTCACAAAAGCCCCTTCATCGATGATTGTACCAGCCATGACCATTCTATAAGCTTGTACAATGATTCTAAATGGTACACTAGCTGGTAAACGGGGTCTGCCTAGTAGATTCCAGTCGAAGGAAACGACTAGGTTGCTTGGTGGTGGGACTGAATAGACGGTTGGATATGACTCTGATGAACTTCCTTCTTGCAATAAAGGAACGAGAGGACTACCCCCAAGTTCATCGGAGTCTGTGTTGACGAAAAGAATTTGAACGGTGTCGTTCTGTTTCTCTTCAGTGACGGTATCATTCGAAGATGAGCACTCTGAAGGCAAGACTGGGTCAACTGCCGTCTCGACCTTTTGACTTTCGTCTAGTATGGATTCAGAGGGTTCATTTTCAATGATAGATGCTTTGGCCAACCACAAAGACGGGCCAGCCAGATTTTCAACCGGTGGAGGACTTGGCAAGAGTTTTTTATATCCAGGAGGAAGCTGTA
Source organism: Pinus taeda (assembly GCA_000404065.3). NCBI lineage: Eukaryota > Viridiplantae > Streptophyta > Pinopsida > Pinales > Pinaceae > Pinus > Pinus taeda. Next base: position 42,241 of record APFE030405399.1, read on the forward strand.
GTGGTGAAACAGGACGGTCATCCAAAACTCTTTTAGCCTCATCAAGGAAGGGACAATGGTGGATGGCATGATTGCCTTCACACAACTTACAAGGAAATCTGGGATTCCTTTTTTGTCCATGTGCTTCACTTTCAATGGTTGATGGTGTGCATTCAACATGATCGTCAGAGGTTAATGCCACCGGATTGTGAAAATGAGGGGACTAGTCCCTTAAGATCCGAGGGATGCAGGGAAAATCTCGGTGATAGTGGTCTCCATTGCAAATGACACAAGGAGATTTAGGTTTCGACGGTGCAGTGTGAGGATTTTCACTAGATGATGCTTGGTTGCCCCCTTTCGATTTTGGTTCCTTCTTCTTCTTTTCCTTTTCCTCTTTCTACTTCTTCTTCTTCTCAGTCATTTGATTTTTAGCTTTATCGGCTTTATCAAGCGAAGAGGAAGGAGGAGAGGGAGAGTCAGATGAAGTAGAAGGTTGGGAGGAAACTCGAGTGTCATCTAGTTGCTAACTTGACTGTTCAGGAATTACAGGATTCTTAACGACAGAGGTAGAGAAGAGCCAGACAAGCAAACCAATTGTCAACCTTGGAAGTGAAAAAGTGGCCATATGGGGTGCACCAACATCTCCCCAAGAGGAGAAGGGACTAGAATTTCCTCCAAGGGGAAATCCTTGGTTGGTAGACTCCATTTTCTCAACCTAAGGACCAACAAGGGAATTTGTGATGTTATTCCGATTAAAATAAATTGTAGACGCTTTGACACAACTTGCTTTTTCAATTTTAAAGAGTCGAGAAAAAACAAAAGATGACTCTAGTCGCCTTCGATTTTTTATTGAGCCTAAAGTGACAAGTGCTCAGAGGACCTTTTCCTTTAAGGAGTCTGAAAAAGAGAAAAATGGACTTCTCTGGAGATCTAGGTAGAGAGGATTACTAAAACAATCGCAAAACTGCAGAATACTTTTTACGGTACGACAGTCAATCTTCCTGAATGTTGTGTTTAGTGCATTGCGATCGATAGGGCGGCAGACACAGCTTCCTAAGGATAAAGGATGCAGCCTATTGTGGTCTCCCAAAATATACTCAACGGTACATGGGAGCACAAGTCCATACTAGAACTTGTTGTCTCAGAGTGGAGGAATCACCCAACCAACAATGAAAACAACAGTTACTAGGTTTTACGACACTGGAATACGTCTCTAGCCTAGACCTCTAGATGTTGTTTTTTAGGTTCCAAAGCATTGTTAGATTCATTAAATTTATTTTAAGTTGATCTTGCTTAAAAATTTTCCTTTCAGGTTCACCACGTGATGTGTATACAATTCCTAAAATGCAATCTACGATGATAAAAAACGTTTAATCTTCTTTTGGCAATGAAAATCCTAACTACTAAGGAAAGAAAGTTAAGAATCTTTCTGCAAAGAGCACAGAGCACACACTAAATGCACTGTCCTAAATCAAACCAAACAGTCAAAATACAAATGCACATGCATGTATTTGTTTTCAGCCTTCTTAATATATGAATGATGATAAGAAAGCTATGTGCAAATCTGGATTATTTTCAAAGCGACACCACTTAAACAATTTCTTTTCAAAATGAAGTGAAGGTAAGAGAGACACTTTGCCATTTCGAAATGAAAATTGATTTTCGACGCTTTAAAAAACTACTAATTCAAATCATATGCAATAGCAACTATATAATTGACTATCAAGAACAATGGGATTGTCTTCTAAAACTGAAAACGACAGCTACAACACTTTCAAATCCAGAAATGACAGTTTGACTATGCTACTTTTTTGCAAAAGAGAACTGAAAATGACACACAATACATAAAAACACTTATAGTTCTTTGCACTAAGGAGGTGGAATAATGTAAGAGAAGGGGGTTTTCACATAGATATATTGACTACAGACAACAAAACTCCTGAATAGGACTGAAAACAGTGAGGAAAAACCCAAATTCTGAAGGTAAAGTTAACCTTCCCTGACCATCGCACCTGTCACACCGTGAATTCAGTATGCAGCGCACCTACTACACTCGGGAAGTGCGATGCATATAGTCTTCCTTGAAGGCAGGGTGTGATGGTACCAGCGTGAGACTTTAAACAATTTTTTACTCACATATTTCAATTTAGTTAAGGGATTTAGGTCGAGTAAGTAATGTTCAGTATATATAAAATACAGGGGTGATCTAATGAGGTTAATAGAGCCACCACTTAGGTCAATTAGACTATTTGCAGATCGATTGTTTAATTCATAAACAAAACCCAGAGATAGACTGAAGCAGCATTGATTTACTTTGCATTTGTATAACAAATGCAGTTTGAAGGCTAGCTGGCTTGGCTTCAGGCTCCATCTGTAAGTTTATAATAGAAATAAAGATAGATAGGTTAACAAACAATCTAGCCGCTCCCCAACGGAATCGCCATTTTGTTACCAGGAATAGTGTCCACTCAGATGCTGCTATTCCCACTAAGACTGGTAGCTATCTTAGAAACAAATAAGTAAAGTCTACTTTCATTTTCCTTTATGAAAATAGACAAGAGGAGAACCAAGAAGACCAACCTTAGTCTTGTGCTTGATTTCCTCTCCTTCTTGATAGAGCTTCACCGCTTATTCTTCATCTGCCCAGCTTGAAAGAGCACCTGCGGAATCATAGAAACATACTACTATCGAAGAAACAAAGATCTATATTCATAAATAACACAGGACCAGATGTGTGTTAACCATACAAATGCATATATAAACAAGTACACAAGAATATGGAGGAAAACTTGAATGCCTTTATTAAGATGAAAAGTAGCAAGAGGATTACAACCATATGTTCTGACCCAGCATCATCCTCCAACTAGAAAGCCCTTCTTCACCTCAAGCAAAGCTTAGATCACCCAACACTATGAATGTGCACCAGAAAACCAATAGCACTTCTCTATAAGATACAAAATTTGAGCCTCTGGATCTTTGTGATGAGGGATCCATATATAGATGATTATAGGGAGGTGAGTCACCTTCTAGGATCTTGATTAGTGTCTTCTCTCTGATAGTTCTTGCTTCCACTTGGAGAATGATGATCTCTTACTCATCCCTGGTTGAAAACAGAGAGGCAAGTGTCAGAGGGGAAGCTTCTGGCAGATTCCATGATCTTCCACCTCGCATTTTGTCCATGCCATTTGTCCATTCCCGACCGTCGCACCCTACAAAGGAGCAATTCAGAATGCATCGCACCTTGTACACTGGGAAGGTGATATGCATCACACCCTCTGCACTGGGTTTTTAGTATGGTCCAGTTTTGACCATTTATGAGCAGTGTTTAGTGGAGAACTTCTGGGAGATGATGTAATCAGTTGACCTTGTTCCTTTAGGTAGTGAAGCAACACTTTTAGGGACTTATGAGCCCTCAATTTATGGACATTTATGATTGGGGTTGAAGTTCCCAAAAATGTCTATAACAGAGCTCGCAGTCTGCTACTAGGAGCTACTGGATAGGGGAACTACACCGAGGCTATGAGGTTGACCTGCTGATCATATCTGCACAATTTCTGAGCTGAGTAAACTTTAGGGTGTTGGGTGTGGAGCTTGATTATCTTCTACATTCAGAGGTTTTAGCTGGATGTATACCCTAGGAATACTATACACCCCTCCACAAGGGGCAGGTGCAGGGGGACTAATCCCCCATGGCTGGAGGGTCCGGGAACCAGAGGTCCCTCGACGAGGGTTTAGGGGCAGCACCCTCGAAGCTAAAAATAGAGGTAAAATTGCCTTGTAAAAGTCTAGTAATTTATAGTCAATCTGGACTGTTCATTAGGCAGATGATTTAACGGTATAAGTTATGTTTAATTTAGGGTTTTTTGCCCTAGAAGGCAACCCCTCACTATATATGAGGGAATTGTATTGCGTCTATGTATATCTGTATTTTGAGTGAGGAAGAGAGAGGAGATCGAGAGAGAAGAGAGAGTTACAACGGATCTACTGTAGGTTGTATCTCTTCAGTTTGATGGATAATATAATAAAAGAAGGACTGGTTGTTTCTCCATGGATGTAGCCCAAACTGGGTGAACCACATATATCCGTGTCTCTCTTGTTTTATGAATTTTCTGTGTTTTTATTTCTACAATATTTTATGTGTCCCATTGCTCTGTAATATATAATTTTCTAACACAGGGCACCAGAAGGCCTTCTCATGAAAACTATGTAATTTCTTGGCTGAGCTACTAGACAACTGTCGGGATGACTCACTCAGAAAGCTACACAATTTTCTGAGGGAGACGTGGACGGGCACTTGGTGTCTATCTGGCCTGTCTGCGCAATTTCCTCAGTCAACTAAGTGGGGAAGATCAGTACCCTCTACATAATTTTGGAGGGGAGTTAGTCCCAGGGATGCTGCCGGGTCTGACTATCTGGTTGGCTAGCATGAGATCTAATTGAATTGCTTGTGATCAACATAGCTTCGAAAAACTTTCTTAGTACCTCTACATTGCTCTAGGTGACAGTCCATCAATTTGATGGCGACGTGATGGTCCGATTGTCAGAGGGGAGTTGTTATAGACATATTTGGGCACTGTGACCCCAATCTTTTATGTCCATAAATCAAGGGCTTGTAAGTCCCTAAAAGTGTTGTTTCATACCATAAAAGAACAAGGTCAACTGATTACATCATCTCCCAGAAGTTCTCCATGAAAAATTGCTTAGAACTGGTCAAAACTGGACCATCTCACCTGCTCCATGCTCAAAGTGCGATGCATCCCACCTAATGCACACAAGGGGTGTGATGCATACTGAAAAAACCTTCTATCAAGTGCGATGGGTGAGAGTACCAAAATGGAAGAGATAGTTTGCAAGGTGGATGATCATGGAATCTTCCAGAAACTTCTCTTGCGACACTTGCCTCTCTAAATTCGCCTAGGGATGAGTAAGAGATCATGAAATATCCAAGTGGAACTAAGAACTATCATAGAAATGACACTAATCAAAATCCTAGAAGCTGAATCACCCACCTACAAACATCTATATATGGATCCCTCATCCTAAAGATCCAGAGGCTGGAATTTTGCATCTTGTAAGGAAGTGTTGTTGGTTTCTCTGTGGAACATCATAGGTGGGTGATCTAGCTTTTCATGAGGGAAGTTGGGCTTTCATGCTGGAGGTTGTGTTGGGTCAGATCAATGGTTGTAATCCTCTCTTCTACTTACTTTCTTCAATTAAAGCTATTGAGTTTTCCTCATATTCTTTATGTCTTGAATATTGAATTGATATATGCATTACGGTCAATATATATCTGATCCTTATTGTTTATGATTACAATCTTCTCTTGCTGATGGTATTGTTGCTGCTTGATCTATAGTTTCTTTTGAAGCGGGAACGAGCGAGGAGGGAGTGGCCAAGGATTGTCAAATGGGAGGGAACAAGCAATGAGCAAGCGAAAGACTGAGGTTGGTACTCTTCTGCTTCTCTCTCATCTATTTCTCATAAAGGAAAACACAAGTAACTTTAGTTTGTTTGTTTCTAAGATAGCTACCCATCTTAGTGGGACTAACAGCTCTGAATGGACACTAGTTTTCCCGATAACAAAATGGCGACTCCACTAGCGAGTAAATACCTTGTTTGCTTGTTTCTAGTTTGTTTACTTTGTAAGCTACAGATGGAGTAGAAGTTAAGCCAGCTAGCCTTTAAACTGCTTTTGCTATGCAACTACAAAGTAGATAAACGTTGCTTCAGTCAATCTCTGGGTTATTTTATGAATTAAAAATCTGACTTGCAAACATCCTAAGTGCCCTGTTGGTGGCTCAAGTAACCTCATTAAATCAGTCCCTATGTTCTGTATTTACTGAATATCATTAGATCAGCCTAAATCCCTGAACTAAGCTACAAAATGTTGCCAAAAACCAAGCCCAGTCTCATCCCTGGACCATTGCACTATCTCCTTTTGACAGTATGGATGCATTGCACCTCCCGTGGGTTATAGGTGAGATGCATCCCTGATTCCCTATGTTACAGGTGTGATGATCAGATAAGACTGTTTCTGCCTCCAGATTTTGGTTTTTCTTCATTCTCTTCAGCTTTATTTAGGAGTTTTGTTGTCTGTGATCAGTAGACCACTGTTGAAACTCCCTTCCTTTGCATTATTTAGCCTCCATTGTACAAAGAATTGTGAATGTTTTTATGCATTTCTCGCCATTTACAGTTCTCCTTTACAAACAATAGCTTAATCGAACTGTCGTATTTTGATTTGAAAGTGTCGTAAGTGTCGTTTTCATTCAAAGAAAAGAATCCTCCTCTTTTTGATAGTCGATTACATTGTTACTCTTATATTTGATTTGAATTAATAGTATTTCAAGTGTCAAAAGCAGTTTTCAATTAAAAATGGAAAAATGTCGTCCTTCTCTTCCTTTCGTCTTTTGAAAATAAAATTGTTAGTACTGTCGCTTTGAAAAGATAATTCAGATTTGCACTTATCATTCCTTTTGTCATTCACACATTAAGAAAGTGGAAAACAAATACATGCATGTGCATTTGTGTTTAGACTGCTTGTGGAGATTGATTTCGGACAGTGCATCTTAGTGTGTGCTTTCTGCTCCTTGTTGAAAGAATTTCGCTTCTGTTTCCTTAGTAGCTAGGACTTTGATTGCAAAAAGAGAAAGAAATGACTGTTTATCATCTTAGATTTCATATTTAGGAGTTGTATATCTACATCACGTGGTGAACCTTAAAGGAAAAGTTCTTATGAAAGATCAACTGTAAAATAAATTTCAATGAACATAAAAACTCTTTGGAACCTAACGCACAACATTTAGAAGTCTAGGCTAAAGATGTATTATGGCGTCGTAAGGCCTAGTAACTATCACTTTCATCGTAGATTGGGTGATTCCTCTTCTTTAAGATGATAAGTTCTAGTACGGACTTGTGCTCCCACATACCGTTGAGTATATATTGGGAGACCACGATAGGCTATATCCTTTATCCTTAGGAAGCCATGTCTGTCGCCCTATCAATCGCAATGCACTGAACATAGCATTTGGGAATATTGATGGCCATACCGTAAAACGTATTATGTAGTTTTGCAATTGGTTTGGTAATCCCTCTGTCTAGATTTCCAGAGTAGTCACTTTCATTCCTTTTCAAACTCCTTAACAGAAAAGGTCCATCTGAGCACTTGTCACTCTAGGCTCATTAAAAATTGAAGGTGACTAGAGTCATCTTTAGCTTTTTCTCGACTCTTAAAAACTGAAAAAGTAAGTTGTGTCAAAGCGTCATAAAATTTATTTTAATCAGAATAATATCACTTTTCCCTAGTTGGGCTTAGGTTGAGAGAATGGAGTCCACCAACCAAGGATTTCCCCTTGGGGGAAATCCTAGTCCCTTCTCCTCTAGGGGAGATGTTGGTGCACCTCATATGGCCAAATTGTCCCTTCCAGGACTGAAAATTGGCCTGCCAGTATGGCTCTTCTCGACCTCTGTCATTCAAAACACCGTGTTTCTTGAGCAATCAAATCAACAACCAGATGATGCTAGAGTTACCCCCAACCTTCTACTTTATTTGTTCCTCCCTCTCCTCCTTCCTATTCACTTGGTAAAGCTAGTAAAACTAAAAACCAAGTAACTCAGAAGAAGAGGAAAGGGAACGAGAAGAAGAAGGAGAAGCCAACTACAAAAGTGGGCAACCAAGCATCGTCTAACGAAAATCCACACACTGCACTGCCCAAACCTAAATATCCATGTGTCATTTGAAAAGGATACCACTATCATTGAGATTGTCCTTGCATCCCACGGATCTTAAGGGACTGGTCTCCCCGCTTGCACAATCTAGTGTCCTTAACCTCTGATGATCATGTTGAAAGTACACCATCAACTAGTGAAAACGAAGTAACTGGACAGAAAGGAAGATATAAAATTCCTTGTAGACTGTGTGAAGGCGATCATGCCATCGACCATTTTCCCTTCCTAGACAGAGCTAAAAGAGTCTTGGATAACCGTCCTGCTTCACCAGTATGGCTTCCTCCTGGATACAAGAAACTCTTACCGAGTCCATCACTAGTTGAAAATCTGAATAAAACACGTTTGTGGTCAGTCGAAGCATCTATCATTGAAGATAAACTCTCTGAGTCCACACCGGACCAAAGTCAACAGGTCAAGACAGAAGTCGACCCAGTCTTGTCTTCAGAAGGTCTACCTTCAGATGATACAGTCACCAAAGAGAATGAGAATGACACCGTTTAAATTCTTTTCGTAAACATAGAATCTGATGAACATGGGGGCAATATACCCGTTCCTTTACTGCAGGAATGAAGTTCATCAGAGATGTATCCAGCAATTTATTCGGTCCCACCTCCAAGCAACCTAGTCATTTCGTTCGATTGGAATCTACTAGGTAGACCCTGTCTACCATCTAATGTACCATTCCGAATCATAGTACAAGCTTACATAATGGTCATGGTTGGTACTATCATAGATGAATGGGCTTTTGTGAGTATCCTTTCCTCAACTACTTGGAAAGTACTTGGTTCGCCATCGCTTCTACTTGAGATGCAAAATCTAACAAGCTTCAACAAAGGAACCAGTTGACCATTAGGGATCCTTCCAAATTTGCCTATAACTTTGAGAAGGAAAACCAATTATCTGAACATAATGGTAATCCAGGGACCTTTAGATTACAATATACTCCTTGGGTGTGACTACATTTATAGCATGGGAGCTATTGTTTCCTCACTCTTTTGAGTGATGTGTTTTCCGCATGAAGGCAGAGTGGTCCAGCTCGTAGGCCAGCTTCCATTCCCCAATTCACACATAGCTAATAGTCAAGTCCAATCCCTAACAGGTATTTTTTTGCAAGGAATGTCTCATAAATCTCCAGTCCATCCACCTGATGAGTGCGAGTGATTTGGTGATTTTGACTAAAACCTAGGGGGCATGCACCGTGGTCTGCTTCGGCAGGAAAACTTCAAGTATAGGGTAGGTTTCCATGGAGGATATATGACTAGTCTAACGCACATGTTCATTTAGGAAAATGGGATTATACTGGAATAGGATTCCTCCGTCAAAAGTGATATTCCCAAAAGAGCAAAGGAAGTGTTTTGTCTGCAAATGAACGGTAACTTGGAAACTCTACTTCGCTATACCTGGGGGCATGCAAACCTTTTTGCATGCAAGTGAAAAGCGATCATTTATTTTCTTATCTTGTAGGTTCTTAACCCTTTAATCTTGTAGGTTGGTCATTCCTAGCTTGAATAATGAAAGGCTCTTAAGAAAAGTTGCAAATGGGGTGAGCTCCCTAAAAAATGAACCCACTGAGGAGACATCCTTATTATATGACTGGCACGAACAGTTTTACATGAAGTTCAAGCTCGTTAAAAAATAAACCAAGCAACGAGCATATGTTCCACCAGAGTTTAAGCTCATTAAAAAATGAACCCACCTTTGGTAAATAACCATTATGATCGCATAATTATCAACTTTTGAGCCTTGGTCGCATTCTTACCATCACCTCCACTCTTTTTAGCCGATCATACACCTCCATTTGATTGTTTACCCCTTTTGAGGAACAACTGTGACGAGTGATCCTATTTGCCATCTTCTTTACACACTGTGATGGAACCAACAGCTATCCAAAAACATCACTCATTCCTCAAGAAACGAGTCTTCTTTAAGCTCTTCTCGTCTGAATCATAAAATATGAAAAGAATACCGAGCAATTGGCCTCTCTAGCTCGTTAAAGTGACAGGAAGTGCCATCC
>APFE030405404.1:16126-54154 GCA_000404065.3 Pinus taeda
TTTATTAGATATATATAGGCATAGTCTAAGTTACAGATGAAATGGCCTCTTTTCAGATTATTTTTCTAGTTAATTTTTTTTTTTGTAAATCAAGATTCTATTCATTCATTAAAAAGGAGGTACATCAGTAGCAAAATGCAGGTTGTCTCACCCCAATCGGGTTTGTTGACTATCACGATCAACATATTACAAAGAAACAAAACTACAACTAAATACATAGTCCATAACTTAGGAGGAAGGAAGCACTAGTAGACACATAAAACAAGTAAAACTCTTGTAACCATGGTAATCATCTGAAGTAATGGAAGTTGGGTTGTCTGGAGTTACCCCTGGAGGAGGAGGAGGACAGAAGGAACACTGGACATGCTCTTCGAAGTGGGCCATCCATGACTCCAACTTCTCCACCTTCTTGGATAATAGATTCTAGCCTCACCAAACCACCGTGACGCACTCTTGAGCATGGCATTGGAAGTAATGCATTTTTTCAATGTGGAAATACTATTTGCATTATCTTCTTCCCGCACCTGCTCCAAGGTTTCTAGGCATTCTAGTATCGAATGAATCAAATCCCAACAATTTTTCAAACAACTTTGATGTTATTATCTCCATCCACACCTCGAATGACTCACCTTCCCCCATCTACCTATGCCTCCGCGGCACATTGCTCCACCCCACTATTGCGTTCATGAGGTGCGACCGCCATGGCTTGCCACCAAGCCACCGTGACCACAACCACCGCAAGCCCCAGAGACCGCCCAACCCGAATGACCATCATTTCTACCTCCCCAGTCGAATCTAATGGTTTCCATTACCACCTATAAGGGAGACTTCCAACCCCCCTGACCATCCAAATTATGCATCAACTGGGAGGAAAAATGGACAATGTGAGGTACCACATGCACTATATTAGAACTAACACCCTTGAGAAGGGATGGATCTAACCTGAAAAATAATACATCAAATAAAACTTAAACCACAAAGAATATCCCCACCTATGCCAACACGACCATAGACAACCAACCCAAGAGAGAGTGGGAACCACAATTTCCAATAGGAAACAGGGAGCTGGACCTACAATTCTCCATCCCTAACCCTTTGTAATATGACCATAGACCAGACCACTTGAACTCCAAAACACTTGTGCCACAAAAGTATCTTAACCTTGCAAAACCTCAAGAAAGAAATATTGAGTATGGCAAGCCAAATTCTGCCCAGATGCAGAGGAGAAATCACCCACCCACAACAAGACCTTTGAATGAGTTTCAAAACTAGAGGCCCAAATCCTTTCCCAATAGAAAAGGTCGAAGACCACACACCCACAAGGAAATTACCCAAGTTACTAACCTGAAAGTTGGGGAGGGGACATCGGCAATGAAGTCGCCACCTTTCCCAGACAAGGTGCCCTCTATACTATCTATTTCCATGCCTAGAACTCAATCTTATCTCTCCAAAATGATATCTGCCTAGACTTCCTGGCAAAATACCATGCCACACTACATAAATCTTCGAAGGTCGCCTCCATTCACTCGCTTAGAGGTTGATGGATGTTTCTCACAAACAACAATAACACCTCTCATACACAAGATGTCTTGAGAGGACAAGGAGGTCAGTCCTCGCACCAATGGCTAGGTGGTAGTCATGAATAGCCACACATAACTTCAATAGCTTGATTCGTACCCCCATTAGGGAAGCCTCTTCCAAAGGCATGATCCTTTTGAACTCCACAAGGTGGACATCTTGTAAAAGTGGGGGCCAGTCTAGGAGGAACTCCTAACCTTGATGATCACTTCCCTAATTGGCGAGTTTGTCCGCCACCTTGTTACCTTCACGGTATATGTGCTCTGTAATTACATATTTAAAGAAGGAGAGCCTAGTTTGAATATTCTCAACTATAAGCTCAAGCCACCAACTCTTGATTACTTTGTCTAGGGGGGGACTCATTAATTAACTTCTGCAACATTGAGATTGAAATTTAAGAATCTCTCGTCACTTGCAGTTTTGTCACCCCCATTTCTGCAGTAATTTTCCATCCTTTCTCCAGCTCCAGGAATTCAACCACGTTATTGGTAGCGCTGCAAAAAAATTCACCGCTTGTCCCTTGTCGTTATGGATTACACCCTCAAAACTTGTTGGTCCTGGGTTTCCTTTAGAAGCACCGTCAAAGTTGAGTTTTAAGAATTCCAATGGGGGATGTAGGAAGGTGTTGGGTGAGATTTATCTCATTGGTGGAAGGTCGGAAAGACCCAGAGAAATGGAGTATGGGCTAAGAGCTAGAGCTTTCTAAATGTCACATTTCCTACCCTCTACTTTCTAGTCATCCTCTAACCAACAAGAAATAGAGATAGTTTCCTTGATATTACACAATGCAATTTTCCACACCTTATCAACCTAGATGGCTTCTAAGTGGAATAATGCCCTGATTCTTGCTTTCCAAAGGTTCCAAAGGAAATATCCTTGTGAAATAAACCATGCCTTGTGGAAAATGGGGTTCTTGAAGAGCGTCCAACACCACATCTCCAACGATTATTTCAGACTATTATTTGACCGGTCTATCTTCCCAAAGAATGAGGAAATACAGTCCCAAATATCCCTTGCCTTTGAGCAAAAGTTGAGAAAATGGTTAGTTATTTCTTCCTCACTGTAGTAGAGAGGACACTAGGAAGGACCACAAAAACATTTTTTTTAAATTTTGTCCCACATGAGAAGCTCGTCTTGCCCAATTAACCAAAGAAAGAATGGAACCTTTGGGGAGAGCTTGGAATACCAAATCCATTTCCATAAAGGATCAGAATCTTGATCCCTTGAGGAAGATAAGATCAAATAATATTCTTTAAGAGAGAACAAATCTTTTGGAATATTACCCCATCTCATATTTTTAGGTTCCCAATTTTTAGTAATAGGGAATTATCAGAGGATCAAAATAAGGGCTTCCTAATCTAGAAGTGGTTCATGGGCTAGAAAATGTGCTGAGGATTTCCATTCTTGCCACTTCGACATCTGGTTAGTTTCATTACAGGGATACTTAACTCTCTTAGCTCTCAAATGAGCGGTAAAGGCTTGGATATCCCTGAGATTTTCCTTTTGTTTTACTGTGCTACATCCATTCCTTTACCCAAAATCTAGTCTTGCATCCACTCCTGACTTCCCAAAAGTCATGATCATGTATTGGGTCCCTATGTTCTTTCACCTGATTTCAAATGGAGGACCCATTCAGTAGGTTATGATGGTTATTCAAAGGGTCATTCCAGCTAGCAATGCTATATTTATATGATGAAAGTGTGTTACAGATCTCTTGGCCACCCTAAAATCACCACAGCCATACTTTAGCACTAAGGTCATGCGCCAATAGTTCTAGATCTTTTAGCCCAATGCCTCCATGAACGTTTGGTTTACATAATTTGTCCTAGACCACTAGATCTCATTTGCAAGCAATTTGTGGTCCCAACCAAATAAATCTCTAGAATTTGGGAGTTAGATCCTTGTAGATGATGCGAGGGGCTAGAAGGGTTGAGAGTTGGTATATCGGTATAACCTGTAGGACAAATTTCAAAAGAACAAGCTAACGGGAAGAATTTAGAACCCTAAAGTTCTAGCTGAAGAGCTTCATGTCGATGTGATTTATCATGTCTTTCCAATGTATTATCTTTAAGGAATTGGACACTAGAGATATGTTGAGATACATGCTTAGGAGTGATCCAATTATAAAGCTAAGGGTTCAAACCAAATGGTTTTGCACCCTTCAGTGAGTGTTAAAAAATAAGATGTATGATTTATCACCATTGATCAGTGTGTCTGATGCCTGTTGAAACTCCTCAAGGATGGAAACGAATTTCCTGAATTCTTTTAGGGTTGATTTTCCATATAACATATTGTCATCAAAAAATTGTTGGTGAGTTATAGGAGGGGCCTCCTGGTAGAGTTTTATGCAATGCATACTGCGAGACTACATCGATTCCTTAGTGAGTTGACCCAGACCTTTAACTTCTATGATGAAGAGAAAAAGGGATATGGGATCCCTTGTCACAAAGCTCTGGGCCCCTAGAAGGTGCAAGAGGGTTGCCCATTAACAAGAACGGAATAAAAGGGAGTTACAATAATGGATTTGACCCAGCTAATCCAGGGGGAGGAGAAGATGAAAGCATCGAGGATGGACAAAAGATGGTTGCAATTTAGGTGATCATAAGCTTTTGAAAGATCGATTTTAATGAGAATACCTAGAGATCTAGATGAGGATAGAGAGTGAACTACTTCATGGGCTACTAATATACCATCCATGATCTAACGACCTTCCAAAAAACCTGACTATTCGAGCCCGATAATCCATTTCAATAAGTGTTTTAGCCTCCATAATAGAATGCCTGAAATAATTTTGTAAATAAGATTGTAGAGGAAAATTGGGTGGAAACCACTTGGATGCAGTGCTGCACCTTTCTTTGGGATAAGAATGAGAAATGTTGCATTTATACCCAGCCACATTTGTTGAGAGTAGTGGGAGTCTTCCACTAATTCATGGATTTCATCCCCCAGGAAGTGCCAACCCGCTTTGAATAATTGAGAATTGAATCCATCTAGATCAAGAGCTTTGTTCGTAGGGAGAGCTTGAATAACTTCTTCCACATCTACATAGGAGATATCCTGCATAAGAGCCTCATTTTGATCTGTTGAGATTAATTTTAGAATACATTGGCTAATTCTAGAGATGGGTTCACTCCTATCCTTGCCAGGTTCCTTTAATAGAGTTTGAAAATGGCTAATCAACTCTTTCTATATTTCTTCATGCTACACTAGTCGTCGGTCGTCGGATCCATTGATGGAAAAAATCCAGTTGAACTATTTGTGTTTTAGCATAGTCCTATTAAATAATTTCGTGTTGCACTGCCCCTCTTTGAGCCATTAAACTCTTGATTTTTTCCTCCATAGGGTTTTTTCCTATTTCCATCATTGCTCTAGTTCATTTAGTACCTTTCCCTCTTGAGTAATGAGGGCTTTAGTTCGCCCTTCCAAGATGATTTTCTGTTGGATTGATCACATTGCTTCCTCCAACTTCCATTTTTCCTGATGTATATTTCAAAAATTAGATCTATTCCATTATTTGATTTTCCCTTTTAATTCCTTCAGCTTTAGTTGGAAAGTTTCCATTGGGTTGCGGCCAATCACTCAGATGTCTCTCCACCACACTTCTAGCTTAGCAAGGAAGTCTGGATTTTCAAGCCAAAAAGATTCAAAGTGAAAGGGGCAGTTCGATTGAGCCATCCTCAAGTCAAATTCTAATCGTATGGGCCAATGGTCCAATCCTAGGTAGGGGATGATCGATGCTTGAAAGAATAGCTTCGTTGAAGGATATTATCATAAATAAGTGATTAATCTGGACGTGAAGAAATCTGGTGCTTACCTCCTCATTTGTTGTTCCAAGTGAAAGAGCCATTCACAAAATTAGTGTCTTCTACTCCCAAATCTTGTATTGTCTCCTAAAAGGGAAGGGATATTGAATCCAATGATCTAACTCCTCCCTTCTTCTCTCCCAAGTCCTTAATCAGATTAAATTCCCCAACCAGAATCCAGTTTTTGTCACCCAAGAGTTCGTTCAAATGCCACAAACTCTTAATAAAGCCAACCTTTGCCTCTAACAATGTGGGACCATACACCCATGTTAGCCAAACCTTTTCTAGGGAGCATATGCATTTGAATTGACCAGAAAGGGTATTTGGATAGGAAATCTAGTTCCTAAAGGAAATAAATCTAGAATACCAAAGGATTCTCAGTCTTCTTTGTTGACACCTAATCATGGGGATTGGGTGAACATTTGTAAATAATGTAAATAATAAATAATGGAAAAGGAAGAGTCATTGGGAGGTGAAACCAAAGATTCACTCTCTTGTGTATATAACAATGAACAATCTAAATGAATAAACAAAGATGATTTGAGGAGTTACCTCGTGGCCTGACAAGGTATCAGAGCCAGCTCCATTCTTAGCTTCCCTCTTTGCCCTTGTAAGTCCCTCCTACCTATGTTCTACCTATTTTTCAAAAATGACACCTCTGCCATGCTCCTGAGGCCTAAACCCATCTTACCTACATTGCCATATGTGTTTTATATTCCCTGCCTGAACGAATCATCTCCCCATACCACACCATCATTGAGTGCCGAGTCTCCAATCTCATAAACCATTCTTATTTAATACCCTAGGTCTTGAGACCTACTGTTGTTTTCTTCTTGTCATTGCTTTCTTCACTTCCACTGTCGAATATGCCTTCATAGTGTCTCCAGCAATACTTTGTCAGAAACATTGGGATCCATGAAAACCACAAAGCCAAAGCCACAAGAATTCCTCGTGTTTCGATCCCGCATTATCATGTCATCCATGACCTCGCCGCAGCCCTTGAAGTAGTACTAGAGGGTGTCATCCATCATCCAAATTCACGTATAGTGCTCGACATCCATACCATTTTGGTTCTGTTGTCGATATTTGCATAGTTTTTTCCTCCATACAGGCTTACATATTCAGTTGTGTATTAACGCTGTGATGCCCTAAATCACAATGTGAACACTACATACTCCAGTTTCCATACTTTGGTTAATACCAACATACATTAAAGAGGATGGCTTTAATACCACCACCTCTGCTCTCTACCTTCAATACCACCATACGTTAAAGAGGATGGCCTTAAATCCGCTCTCCACCTTTAATACCACCATACCTGCCCATACCGTTCCCATACCCATCCCTCCATACGTTGGCCTTTGTCCATACGTTGGTCAACCAACACCCTCTGACCATGCTTATTTATATTGCGTTATTTATATGTTTATATTACATAGTTTATATTGCACTCTCCCCATATACCACCTCCCCCAAGTAATAACTCCCCAAAGTATTACCTCTGTCCTACATATCAGAGTGATTGTTTTTACAATTTTACACTAGAATTGAATTTTTTTTTTACCACTAGGAGTGTAGATTTTATACATTGGTAGTAGAAGTAATTTTTTTACAGTACACAAATTTTACAATGCATTCATTGATAACTATTGTGGGAGTGGTTCTCACTGGGAAAGAGAACTATCCACAATGGTAGCGAAATATCAAACACACTCTCATTTTTAACAAGTTGTGTAAAGGCATTTGTGTTGGAGAAGGATACAATGAACCAACAAAGCCTACCTTAGATAAGGAATTCACCATTTGGGGAAACAAGACCAGCAAGGCCTATGACTTGATTACAACATCTGTAAATGAAGAGGTGAGTCGCCATATTTCACCATTTTCTAATGATTTTGAAGCCTTGCAAAAATTGAAGGAACTCTATGACTCACACTCTGTGCTTGGAGTTGTCCAACTGATGATTAAATTGTTCAGCCTTGAATTACAAAGTCATGATCCTCTTGCTCTTACATCAGAAGTAAAATCTATTATGCATGATATCAAAGTCACTAATGTTGAACTAGACATTCCTCTGATAGATTTTGTCAAGGCACTTTATTCCACTTATTCAAATTATATTGATTCATTGCAAGAAAATGGAAACCTCAAAGAAATTACCTTTGATTACCTTGTGAATAAATTTGCTGAGAGAGAGAAAGATTTTGGGAAAAAGACAACTCCTCGATCTTCTGAAGAAGTTGTATGTCTTGCACATAGAGAGAAGAATCATGCTCAAGATTATTCCAGACGAAGAGGTGGTCAAAGAGGAAGAGGAAGAAGAAATTTCAAAGGCAGGGGGTAGACTCTCTCAAGGAGAAAAGCCTGATTTGCATTGCATACATCGCAATAGAGATGGATCACATGATGTATCCACATGCAAGTTGCCTTGGGATAGAATTGAGTAGGAAATAAATCAACCCAAAGGTAAAACCAATGACAAAGAGAAAGTTAAAGCACCTGAATCCACTCACTATGTTGTGGCACATTGTAATATTGGACTAAATGAAGACTTGTTTAATGCTTCACTTGCTTCTTGGAAAAATGACTGGTTGCTTAATTCAAGAGCAACTTGCCACATTACTTTTGAAATAGATTTTTTTGAAGAATTTATTGACAATTTTGATGGAGTAGTATACTTTGTACACAAATCAAAACTCGAGCCATTAGGGCTTGGCACAATTATGCTCAAATTTCTTGGTCTTCCATACTTTCCTCTGCATCATGTTTTATATCTCCCACAGTTGAGGAGAAACTTGTTGTCCTTGGTCCACATATGCCAACAAGGATAGTCCATCATATGTTTGATGGCAAGATTGAGGTGAGAAAAGAATCAGATCACTCACTTGTCATGATGGAGATAGAAGAAGAAAGGCTTCTCAAGCTGCAAGGTACCTCTACTCATGCACAAAATTTCTCATACAATTCTCATTATGATGAAGGAACATTTCCATCAAGTCTATTATGGAATGCTAGATTTGGACACTTGAACTATGACAACCTTCTCTTTTTGAAGAAAAATGGTGTTACTGGTTTGCCTACAATTCCTAGGAAACTTAAGCAATGTGTTGCTTGCATTCTAAGAAAGCATAGAAAATAGTCTTTTCATGATTCACATTCCAAAGAACATAGAAAACGTGAACTCATTCATTCAGATTTTTGCAGTCCAATGTTTGTTCCTTCTGCAAATGGAAATAAATATATGTTGACATTTATTGATGACTATAGCAAAATGTGTTGGGTTTATTTATTGAAGAACAAATTTGATGCTTTTCAAAGATTCAAGAAATTTCATACATGGATTAAAAATGATGCACAATCTCATATTGGCTTTATTCGCACTCATAATGGAAAAGAATACACTTCAAATGAATTTTAAAACTATTTTCTCCAACATGGGATCAAACATCAAACAATTGTGCCTTATAATCCCCAACAAAATAGAGTAGATGAAAGAATGAAGAAGACAATCTAAAATATGGTACATTCCATGATTTTTTTCAAGAATTTAAAATTGATGTTTTGGGTTGATGCAGTTCTACGTGCTGTATATGTCAATAATATATATCCATCTAATGCTATTAGAAACAATACTCCTTATGAAATGAGGTATGGCCACATTCCTTCAGTAAAGCATCTCAAGGTCTTTGGTTCCACCTGCTATGCCTTCATACCAAAAGTATATAGAAACAAACTTGGTGTAAGGAGTCGTAAGTGTATCTTCTTGGGGTATTCAAACACCTCCAAAGCATACCATATCTATGATGAAGTTAATAAAAAGTTTGTTGTATCTAGAGATGTAATCTTTCTTGAATCTTCCAAAGATGACAATGTTGTTGAGCGACAACTTGATCACTTGAATAGATTCGCAAATGAAAAATCATTTCAAGAATTTGATAATCAGATTCCACATCTTGAAGGGGGGATTCCTATACTGGATCAATCTGTTGAATCTTCTTCTAAAGCACTCTCTCTCCCACATGAAATTCCAACCACTAATGATACTTTTAATGATGTGATTGACAGAATTGAAAGACTCAAACTTGATTAAGTCCCAACTCAATCTGAGCAGCCTGTACCATTTGAGAAAGGTCCCCCAAAGTGGGTTATAAAGAGACTTGAAAGTGTTCATTCGGATGAACTTGGAAAGACAAGAACAAGAAATTCAACCAGGAAAAATGGAGGTGATGTAGATGATTCTGATTCACCTGTTGATATGGATGTTTCTTATGATTGTGAATTGAATTTGTTTACATATTTTGAACCAACTTCCTTCAAAGAAGTCGCTTCTCATGATGAATGGAAAGAAGTGATGCAAAAGGAGTATGATGCCATGATAAAGAATGGCACTTGGAAGTTGGTTGATTCTCCATTGGGAACTAAACCAATTGGCTACAATTGGGTCTACAAGAACAAGTATAAAGCTAATGGCTCACTTGACAAGCACAAAACCAAGATTGTGGAAAAAAAATTTGCACAAAAGGATGGGTTTGATTATGAGGAGACTTTCCCCACACAACAAAATGTGATACCATTCAGACACTCTTTTCCCTAACATCTTAGAATGGTTGGAAAGTCCATCAAATAGAAGTAAAAAATGCTTTCTTGAATGGATATCTAAAACAGAATGTTTTCATGTCCCATCTTGAAGGATTTGTTGTGAAAGGATATGAACATAAAGTATGCAAACTTGTGAAATTATTGTATGGCCTCAAGCAAGCACCGTGAGCCTGGTATGAAAAGTTAATTGAGCATCTTCTGAAACTCAACTTCAAATATTATGATAATGATGCAACTTTGTTTGTAAAGAAAGTTGGAAAAACAGTTGTATATATTGTGGTATATGTAGATAATATTTTGATGATAGGGAACAATGAGAACTATATTGCATCGATAAAGAAGGAATTGAGGAAAGGTTTTGAAATTACATATTTGGGCTATGTTCATTACTATCTTGGTATTGAAGTAACTCAACACCCGAAGTCTATGTTCCTTTCTCCAAAGAAGTACATTAGATTTGAACAGGTTTGGCATGGCTCAGTGCAATCCTCTAACTACTCCAATGGAACAAAACTTAAAGCTCACATCCATTGAAGGAAAAGAATTTGAGGATGCAACAAAGTATAGATAGCTTGTAGGAAGTCTTAACTACCTGGCTACTACCAGACCAAACATTTCATTTGATGTTGGAATCCTCTCCTGGTGTATGAAAAATCCTTGTGAGCGACATTGGTCTACTACAAAAAGAGTTCTAAAGTACTTGAAGGGACCTCAAGAATTTGGACTCAAGTATACATAGGTGGGAGACTTCATCTTGATTGGATACTCTGATTCAAACTTCGATGGGGACAAAGAAACTGGGGTATCTACTTCTAGTTATGATATGAGTCTTGGATCAGGAGTTGTTTCCTAGAGATCACGCAAACAATTAGTTCCAAAAGATTCCACAACAGAGGTAGAGTATGTGGGAGTAGTTGAGGCAATAAAAGAAATTGTGTAGCTCAGGAAAATTTTGGCAAATTTCCACGTAAAACAAGTACATTCAAGTCCACTCATGATTGACAACACCTCTGCAATAAAGTTGGCCAAGAACCCAAATTTCCATGATCGAACGAAGCACATTAATACCAAATACCATCTTATTGGACATCATGTTGAGGCCAAGACAATCCATCTATGTCATTGTTCCACTAATGAGTAGACTGCAGACATCTTCACCAAAGCGCTTGGAAGAGAAAAGCTTGAAAGATTCAAAATGATGCTTGGACTCACCAACATCCCTTCAAATTAAGGGGGGAAATTTTGACACCTAATCATGGGGATTGGGTGAACATTTATAAATGATGTAAATAATAAATAATGGAAAAGGAAGAGTCATCGGGAGTTGAAACCCAAGAGTCACTCCCTTGTGTATATAACCATGAAAAATATAAATGAATAAACACAATTGATTTGAGGATTTACCTCCTGGATTGACACTCCTGCACTACCCCTTGCATCCAATGCCATAAACTCTACCATGGGCCAATTCCTACTTGTGACTTCACTGAGATTTTCCTGCATTACTTTAGTTTCCTGCAAAAGTAAGATATTCGGTTTCTCCTTTTGAATTAGTTTATTCAAGTGCTTCAACTTACCCTTTGAGTTGAGGCCTCTTATGTTCCATGATACCTGCTTCATTGAGGTGGGGTGGGGAGAGAGTGTTGGTGATACTCTGTGAGGACATTGGTTTGTCCCGAGTTAACTAAGATCTCCCTTGCTTTTTAGATCACTTCATTGGTGGGTCTTATGCCTTTCTTCCTAGAGCCTGAGCTGGATTCTACTCACCTGGTGGTGTTTCCTCATCTCGTATAGATAGATACATTTGGCGAGGGGATTCCATAAAGGCTTGAAATTTCTCCTAGTCCTTATAGATTCGATGGAATTAATCTAGCTAATATTGGGGGATTTTAGTCAATCCATATTTGGCCTAGTTTCATAAGAATGCTACCATAACCCTTTCATAAGAGTTAATTTGGTCCATTTTTACATCATGTTCTAGGGCGTGTCAGATGTGGGCATGGAATAGCTAGATTTATTTTTCTATAGAGTGCTCTTACGACAATTTGTGTTTACTTGACTATTTATTCTTAGGGTTTTCAAGACTCGCCTCCACCTCCATTGCAACTTGTGGTGGAGGCACAACAATGGGTGTTCCTGGTTTTTCTTTTTCCTTCGGATACACTGGGAGAGAAAAGTGGTTACCAGAGGGGTGATTTGGGGCTACGTGAGATGGGCCCGCTAGGACTTGGGAAGGAGGGGATTTACTGGTTAGAGGGCGTCACCTGGGGACTTCCTGGAAGTCCTCTGAAGAGGGAGTCACTGGAGGAGCAATTGCTGGGTATGGGAAGTCACAAAAAAGGTGCCCATACTCATCAGAGAGCCTGTATTTTAAAGGAACATGATCGTAGTCCAACGGTTGGGACCAGATTTCATCCTGGTACTATATTTCCACTGATTCAGGGAGGGGTCATGATATGTTCCTGTAGACACAGATTCAGGCGTACGAGGAGAATCATCAGTCCTTGGTGATCTCTGAGACTTGGACAAAGTCGCATATGCAGTTGCCATTCAATTACAAAATATCCTTTTCCATAAATCCTCTAGCAGAGAGTACAGTCAGACCAATATGGGGGAAGCTAAAAACTGTCCCTTCCCTAGATTGTAGCAGGGTTATCAGTGCCTCATGAATAACCTATTGCTTTTCATGAAATAGGGACCATTGTCCAGAATGTGCTTACAATCATCCAAATCTTCAAAGATCATTGTGAAGAAACCCTTGGTGCGTAGATGGAGATCAAATGGAGATTTCGACTGCCACTTGAGTTGGATCCATTGGAAAATATCTGAATCTCTAGGCCAAATGGCCATAAATTTATAGATTATGGCATGATCTTGCATGAATTTCCTTGATTGTTCTAGGTGGTGGTTAGGGATCATCACTCATGGATTCTTTGCTACTTTTGGAAGGCCTCGAACCCAAATTCATGATTTCCATTAAGCTCCCAGAGTAGGTGTTTCATTTTTCTTACCCTTATGTTGCTCCGAGCTGGAAGATGGGTCGTTGGGTGGTCAGTTTGTGCAAGTTATTACCAATCTAAAGGAGGGGGTCGATCCCCCTCCCCCGAGAGGGCCGACATGTACCCGCTCAGTCAAAGGATGATGTCAAAGTGAGGTGACATATGCGTGAGAAACGAGAAAATATTGCTGAGTGGAGTTAGGTGGCCAAAAACCCTAGTGATGCCAAAACTCTTGTAGAGCATCGAATCTATTGTCACCTTATATATTTTATTTTTCTGGTTAAATTTAATCAAAATATGGCAGATATTTTTAGAAACTCATGTTTAGGTTATTTTATCTGTAGAATTCAAGTGTCCCATGGATTTTTCATAGTGCTAAATCCATTTATGCATTCAAATTTTATTTTAAACAACAAAAAATCGTAATCTTCCTGAAATTGATTGCCAGATTCTGTGAAAAATGTTTTCACTATAAGTTAAGATATTATATATATAGAAATATATATTATAATAATAAGAATATATATAATATATTATATATAAATGAATGATTGTACAAACTATGAATTCAAAACTTGGAGACTCAAAAATACTAATGGTAAATTGAACTTCACCCTTAATTTTAATTATTAATTTTATCTTTAAGTTTTATAAGATAATAATATAGATATATATGATTTTATTTTTAATGTAAGTTAAAACTAATCAAAATGTTTAATGAAAAAGCATTCAAATCTTTCTAGACTAGCAAAGAGTACCCAACACAATACTTTTTATAATTTATAAACATTTTTAATTAATTAATAAGAATATTGAAACTTAATTACTATTTTACCACACAATGAGTTAAAAAAAAATAGGAAAAGTTGAATGGTAAATAATTGGTATGTAAGTTTCGATTATAATAATTTTTAAATTAAAATGATTTATAATAGAATTTAATAACGAAATTATGAAATAAAATTTGTAGAAAATTATATACAAGAATATTAAAGATAGTAAATTGAGAATTAAAAGTAATAGAATTAGAAAATTAAAAAAACTAATAAGTAAAATTATGATGTGACTAGTAGCTAGAGTTGAGATTGCACCATTATCTTAGTTTATGGTCAAATCAAGGAAGAATAAATATTATAGTAGTCTACTGAAGCCACAAATTCGCCCCAGAAAATAGTGAAACTTTCGATATGATTTTTGTCAAAATCTCATAGATATTTTGGGAAATCTAGGTTACAACTATCAAACTTCAAGATTTTGGGTTTTGAGAGGGTTTCTAATGGTGCTGAAACCATTTCCACCATCAAAAAAACAATTGAAACACTCATATGATCAGATTTTTATTTTTTATTTTTTTTTTCTAATTCTTGTGAAAAATAACTTTTCAGGCTCATTTGTAACATCGGTAGACAATGCCATAAATATCTATTTTTATATTTGATGGCATAAAGTGTAGTGCATGTTGGGTCAGAAAAAATATTGAATCAGTAGGTGAAAGTATTAATGGGGGCATAAATATAAAGTGAAGTATATAGTTAGAAAAGCAATTAAACTTCTTTTCAAGTAATATAATAATATATTATAATAATATAAATATTATATAAATAATATAAAAGAATAGAGAGGTTAATAATGAAATCAACTTAGAGGTAAGTTGTCATAAATGCATAGTAAAGAAAATGGAAATTTCGAGATAAATGATAAGAAAGATACAACATTGTGATTTTCCAACAAAATTTGCTAGATAAAATGGCTAGAATAAATTAAAAAAAAAAGAGACATGCAATCATTTAAACATGAATTTAATTAGGGGTGGTGGTGAAAGTATTGATAGAAGATTATAAAGAAACCAAAAAAAACTTCACCTCGAGAGAGTGATGGATGTGATCTTCGAGTTGTTTAAAAATGTTGGTTGTTGTGGGTTAGGGTTTTCATATGGGGTGGATGATAGTAGTTTTGGTTACTCCTTAAGCCTCTTATAGAATAAAACTCATTTATTTATAGATGATAAACACAATAAAGATAGATAGGATAGTTTGCTTTGAGCTCGTTGTTCTTTATCTTTTTGTACATTTTGTTATTAGACTAAATGTCTCCTTCAAGAATATTAGAGTTATTTGGTGGGTCTTTCCCTTGTCTTTGATTTTAATTTTAGTTATTCAAGTTATTATTATCATTGTGGTTCTTTTGACCCTTATTTTTCTCTTGTTTACTTTATTGTTGATGAGGAGGTTGGTTGTGAGGGTTTTGTTGAATAAAAGCTTGACCTTATTAGAAAGGAGAATATTGTACTAGATTGATGTTGGATGCAGTTGATTAGTTGGTAAGGAAAATATTGTTTGGTTTAGAGCCTGATTAGCTTCTTGATTTAGAGTTCTTGTTTTAGTCATGTTTGGATCCCTTGAAAGAAAAATTTAGAGAAAAATTGCCTTGTAAAATATTGTAATTTTGTAGTTAATCTGGTCCGTTCATTAGGTAGAAGATCTTACATTAGAAGTTATGTTAATTTAGGGTTTTTTTGTCCCCTAAAATGCAACCCTCGGTTTATATGAGGTAATTGTATTGCGACTGTGTATTATTCCATGTGAGAAAAAGATTGGAGACTATATGAGAGAAAAGAGGTAGTTATAGTGGATTTGTTGTAGGTTGTATCCCTTTATTTTGTTGGATAATATAAAAGGAAGGACTGGTTGTTTCTCCTTGAACATAGCCCAAACTGGGTGAACCACATATATCTGTGTTTGTCTTCTTTTGATTTTCTATGTTTCTTTTTCTACAATATTTTATGCCTTCCATTGCTTTTCTATTTAATTTCTAACAAATAGATCCTTAAGAAGTTTGGGGTGCTTCTGGGGCATCTTTTGGGAAGGGGTTGCATGGGTAACAAAGAGGTGATCCCACATAAGAAGTGGAGGGGCATGCATTCGAGATGGTGTACCTTTTTTCCTACCATAAGAAGAAATGGAATACAAATAGGATGTTGGGGTTCCTCTATAGGATGTGTCATTCCATAGTTCAACCCCTCCCTCACCCCACTCCCCACCTAGTGTTTTCGATAATGATTAATTCTAGGGTTTAGGAACATGTTTCCAAATTGATTTGTGGTTTTAGAAATTCACCTAATAATTTTGGAAGTGGTGTGAGATGCCATCAATGTACAGGGTTTCTAAGAAGGATTTTAAAGATAATTTGTAATGAAATTATATAGATATCATAACTAGACATAAATGAGGTCAAACTACTAGGATTTTAGTATAGCCTTTTCTTCAGTCAATGACACGGTGTTGGATATGTATTTCACATTGGTGGGGAGAAAAGGCTTCAAGAACCAATACGTTAGAATAACCTCTTTTAGGTTGATTTTTAAAATGCTATGTCATCTTGGATTAAACTATATTGTATGGTTCTATATGTAATCATAGGTATGATTCCTAATTCCTAGAAAATAATGGTGTGCCCAATCAAGTGTGTAATCCATGATATGAAAGACAATGGTTTAGTGACACACAATAAGAGATTCTACCTTAGTAGCTTGAAGGATTGGAATCTCGAAAAAGGTAAAGATTTAGGAATGGATGAAAAGGTGGTACTAGGACTTGACAAAACTACAATGTATGACATGATGGTGATCACAATGAGGGCTTGTTGAAAGAACCTAGGCCTAACAATATCTTTCATAATTTTTAGGAACACTTAAGATGGAAATTCATCAAATGGTTTGAGGCATCCTTTATAGAATACTATTCAAACTTAGGGATATATAAAGGAAACTTGATAGAAATATGTGACCAAGTGGCATCCCAGAAAATATGATTCTTAATGAGACGACATAAATTTGGAAAATTTAAACTTGCCATGAATGGAAATAATTTTGGAGCAAGACTTCCTCTAAGTGGAGGTGGTGGTGACACTAGAAGGGATGGAGGAGTTTCTACCTTATATCCTCCTACTGAAACCATGGATGTTAAAGCACATTAAATGCATCTAGAATTGACACACAACTAAATTATGAGACAAAGGAAGGTGGATATTTATGGATCTGAATAATTTCAAATCTCCATGATAAACTAAGTGTTTGTAAAAAATAAGTGTGTTAAAGAAAAAATGTTACCAAAGGAAAATATTTGGAAAAATAGGGGAAGGTGCCCAAGTGGTGAATAATATGGTTTTCAAAATGCTTTTGATAAAAGGTTTTTGTGATAAAAAAAAAATCACAATATTAAGACTCTATCAAGGCTCAAGTAATCCATAGTGGCCAAAAGATCCTTCCAAATATCTCACACAATGGTCATAAAATCCACCGAAAAGGAAAGTGTGCAATAAATGAAATTATAGTAAGATACATGAAAATGCCTAACGAGAAACCTATAGCTAGTGACTAGGATACCTATTTATGAGTCATGGACAAGGGGTTATTGGCCTCATTGACAAAGAAATGCATGGATTTAAATGAGTTGGGAGGCTCATGTAAATTCATTAGATTGAGCTTATCGTTGATGCAAACATATGTAGCATCCCTTGTGCTGGAAAACACACTTAATAGAAAGGATTATGCTTTCTATAGAACATCTTTGTTTTGATAAAAAATGAATGAGTGTTGTTTATATGTCTAGCTTCAAGGTCTTAACCTAGACCATGAATTATTTTGATTCCTCAAATGTGGATTTAATCAATAAGTTAGTTTTAGAGGTATTGGTTAGTTTCATAAGCCAAACATGTTTCCTTTTAAGTAAAACTAAGGGATACATCGAAATTTCCCAATAATTTCATAATCATATAGCCCCCAAAAGCATAACATTAAGAGAAAACTTTGATATGAGAAAGTCTTTTGATAGTTGATGTGTGAACAAGTGATGTGGAGTTTTTGAAATGAAAAACTTACTTAATACATGATAAACACTTGAAACAAAATATGTTCTTTAACTAGCTATAATTTCAAGTAGGGAAACAACAATGAATCACAACCTATATTTAAAAAACCAATTATAGTGCAAACATTCATCCCTTTGTCAAATTGATTCACTCAAAAAAGCATACAAATAAAGCACAATATGTGAAAATTTGTGCAACTATGTGTCATGCATGATGCAGTTAAGGAATCACATGACCATTCAAACAAGATGTTGTGCATCTGCGAAAAAATATTTTCAACATTTGCATGAATTTAAAATTAATGGAATCTAAAAAATTAGGAATTCACAAACCTCATAATTTTGACTTACAATGAAAATACAAGCTACTGTCTTGTGGTAAGTGATAGAAAGCATTGAATAAGCTACAAAATTCCTAAATCTAGTGAAAGGAAGCAATCTTGGATTCCCACTCCCCCCTTGTGTTATTTTCATTTTGTTATTCAAATTTTTAGGTGTGTTTGTGTGTGTAAAGGCCTCAATATATAAGTTAGAGCTAATGTTGATGAATAAAAAATATAAATTGTGAGTTTTTTTTTTGGGGGGGAGAAATCATAATTTCTATTATGAGATAATATAAATTACATTTCGTAAACACACCAAGTGTATGTGCATGGCAGTCTCAAAAATCCCTATTAATAACACATATCATTGAGAGACTGAAAACATACTACGAGGACTAAGAAATCAAAATCAATAAAGTCCCAATGATGGTCTAGGAACAAATTTAGAAAATATAGATGAAATATATACATATATGCTCTAAACAAAGAGCCAAAAATGAGCATTGAAATAGGCTCATATATCATCAACCATGGAAGAAAAAGAAAGGAAAAACAAGAAAATTAGGAAACAACATCTACTTGTGATGAAGCAAGCACTATCAATGGACCAAATAAATATGAAAATGAAGAGCCATCACGAACCTCACAAATTTTCCAAGACCCTTGGTCCATTGCTAGAGTTGCTTTGGAAAATCAATCTGCCTCCATGTATCGCTCCCTAAATATGTTATGACATGAAAAACAATTAAATGATTTTTTTAGATTGATATAATGATCCAATATTGGAGACAAGAAAATATTTTTGCATGCTTTCACATTGTTTAGCCAATTAATCACAAGCAAAGATTCGCCAAATAGCTAAATGTTGGAAATCCCTTGTTTAATAGAAAAGGAGAGAATATTTATGTAGGACAATAACTTTACAAAGTTGTCTGACCTCGTACCAAATCCCATAGAAACATAAAAGGAGACAGAGCATGAGATGTGTAAAACAAATCCATCACCACTATGATCCCACGGGGAATTAGATGCCGCATCAAAAAAATCCAATGGGAGTGATTGAACTAGATTTTGAGCTTCAACTATTCTAACTCTGCACAAATCCCTATCTTGGGGTAAATGACTAAGAATGGCCATTGGTTTAAAAGAAACAGACTCAAAAGAGGAGAATGCATATATCAAAATTGTTGTATTTCATGTGATCCATATTCCCTAACAAATAATTAGAGGCAAGGATTTATATGTATTAGAAGAAGGGAGAGATAGCCATTGTTGTCAAACATCTTCTATTGAAGATTGTAACTAGTGCCAGTGTTCTTAATTGTATTTGAGTCATGATGTATTATATTTATCAAAATAAAGAAAAAAAATTAATATTAAATAAACTGACTTATTAAAGCATGGGTTTCATGCTTGGGTCAATTATTTTTAGGTCATAGCCTCCATTGTAGGCTTCCATGGTTTATGTCAAGTGTCCTTTTCCACATCATATTGTAGAGAACCCTTCTTGGGATTTATTTTCAAAGAAGAAATTTATTATATTATATTTTAGGTCTTCTAGGCCTCTTCCACCAAGTCAGCCTCAAGGAAGGACAAGTCGACCTCACAAGAAGCCTATATATTGAATAAAATCAAAATCATTTGTCCCTCATCTCACACAAGTTCGAATTGCAATAGATGGGAGTAGAAAATGTGTGAACTTCAAGATGGAAGTTGGAATCAAAGTTTTTGGTTCCCTCTCTCTCTCTATCTCGAAGCTATGAAGCTACATCAAGGTTGACATTGTGAAGTTACATCAAATATGTGATGATGTATCAAGGTTGAAGGTGTGAAGCTACTAGGCTAGAGATATTAAAGTTTCTAGATTGAAATTTCAGTCCTAAAGATGGGTCGAAGTTTTGAAGCTGGAGGCCATAATTCTAGGTTGAAGTTGCATTTGAGAAGCTGACACTCTGTAACTTTGGAAGTGATGATCTATCAAAAGGAAGAGCTAACTTCATGGAGGAGGAAGGTATTTTTTTCTAGGGCCTTGGTCTATTTCATTGTGAATTGCTAAAGGAAGAGTTCTTGACTGGGTTTTCCCCTATACAGGGCTTTTTCCTTAGTTGTGCTCCTACAACTGGTGTCCTT
This sequence comes from Pinus taeda, assembly GCA_000404065.3. Classification (NCBI taxonomy): domain Eukaryota; kingdom Viridiplantae; phylum Streptophyta; class Pinopsida; order Pinales; family Pinaceae; genus Pinus; species Pinus taeda. Next base: position 36,427 of record APFE030405404.1, read on the forward strand.
GATATTCGTGTTTTGATTTGGGTAATTTATTGATGAACTAAGATAAAAGAACATAAGAAAGATTATAATAATAATTGCAAGTAATTATCAACAAGAGAAAATATTTCTTCCTTTCTGATTTTCTAACATGGTATCCGAGCTAAGGTGAAGAAGAAGGAAAAATATAGGTCAAATATCTATTAAGGAAAATGAGATCAAAGAAAGGTCATTAAGGAAAATGATCAAATAAAGAAATAAGCCTGCTATCTATAGTAACCATGGAAAAATCAATGAAGGGAGAAAAAAACTAGAAGGAGCCTCGAACTATAGGGCTTGGAAAAAGAGGATAGACCTCATTCTTCAAAAGAACAAATTTTTGGATCTTGTTAAAGGAAAACTTAAGAAGCCTACTTATGAATTAGGTGATGTAGAGAAAGAAAATTTTAGATAATTTGAAATCATGGCTATGAACCTAATAATGGATGGAGTTAAGGATAACCTAATTCCATACATATCCAACATAAATTCCGCTCAAGAAATGTATGAGGCTCTCTCCAAGTTATTCACAATCAAGAACATTGGTCAAATAGTAAGCCTAAAGAATGAACTAAGAAATGTTAAGATGATAAATGATGATACTATTTCATCATATTTTATAAGGATATACAGAATTGGAGATTAACTCCAAACAATAGATGAAGTTATCCTATAAAAGGAGCTCATAATTACTGCCCTTCTAGGAATATGAAAATCATGGAGTGCCTTTGCATTAGGACTTAACAGTTGGAAGAATACTCCAACATTTGAACAAATGTGGAATCCATTTATTCAAGAAGAAGCCATAATATCGTTATGTTGATGTTGTTGGACCCACCAACATTCAAGGGGACCTCCCCGGTAAGAAGTCCCAACTAAACCTTAGATGGTTTGGAGTAGGAGTCCCAACAGTGGGCGGTAATGTAGTTCCTTCACCGCGGTATCACACAGAGGTGAGTATGACGACTTTGGTTAAAAGCAAGTCTGTGACCTTACAATGAGTCAAATGAGATGCATGGGGGTTCTAACACATGGAAGGGAAAATGAAATGTGTCCCTTAGAATGAAAGGAACACAGAAATAGAATGACATCACAAGCTGGAAAGCATAATAGCCCATAAACCAAAGTGAAGGGCTAATCCAACAACATGCCTTCAAAAATATTCATACAATTTCAAACAAAATAGTTCATAAGAAAGTGCATAAGTTAAATAACATACATTACTAAAGCAACCAGAATAGTCCAACTACAATAACAACATATGCATGAAAACATGTTGGCTAGGTTAAATTATTATTAAGTGAAAGTTCCATCCATACATACACCATTAAAAACCACTATCCCTAATAGTGGAACATTACAGTCAACACCGCCTACTCATCCAAATAAGTATACTCTCTCTACGTTGTAAAGAAGCCAAGGCTCGTCACAGTACTCCCAAGCCTTCTCTAAGCGTGAGCCTAGCCAAAATATTGGCTCCCAAAAATCCCCTTCTATGAGTTATGAGGTTCCATTTATAAAAAAGGGTGGGGTGACCCTTGACATTCCCCTTTGACTCTTTGACTACCCTCATGACTCTTCAACTTCTTTACAAATAACTCTTTACACTACATAGTGATTGTTCACATTCCACTAATGACACTTGGAATTTCACTTACAACATATTTACAAATAATATACATTTTCCACATATGCCCACGTGGGACAAAATAGGCTAAAGTTACCTAACAAGACAAACTATGAATCAAAATCTTGGGGAAAGACCAACTCAGCAACATCCTCTTGATCATCTTCAGTGATGAACTGATACAAGCTTAGTACCGCACTATGGTGTCCCCATACTATTTGGTGATGTCTTTATGGAAACAGACTCTTGCCTCCATGGCTTCTGGGTATATGGTCCTGGAACCTTTTTCCAACTCATCTTGAAGCACGTGTAGCATGGTCTTGAGTAAAACAGGACCAACAACGTACCTCTGCATGTTTTCTATGTTCAACTACAAGTCATCGCTAGTGGCCTCTCACCTCAGCTACTCCATGTACCTATCGACCTCCATCCAGACTTGGTTCTTCTCAATGGCTTGGGTGAGGGAACCAATTGAAGGGATCCTATGTGTCCTCACCATGACATCTAGACTCTTAAAAAACCATGCATAGGAATCATGTATGCTACTAACAAACAAAGGGAGATACTCATAGTTTTGGATCAACATATAGATTCATGATTTTTCTAGCTCTTTTTGCAGCTTCATCATCTTATGAAAGTAAAGCGAGGCTCCCTTGTACCTTTTTTCCATTCCTGCACTTGTGCAATAATAGCATGCATGTCATTGAGATTTTGGACAATCTTTATGCTCTGCTGCTGAAAACCATGTAGATGGACAACTGCCTTATGCACAATGACAAATCCATCATAGGGTTTCTACATGGTGGCCTCAAGGGTTGATACTTCAACAAGTATCACTTTCCTCATCTCTGTCATAGTGGATCCTATGGATTGTTTTTCTTTTTCCCTAGCCACTTACAAGTTCATTGCCATCTAATCATTCTCTACTAACAAGAACTTGACATTTGAGCTTGTGGATTCTACATAAGCCTTAGTGGCATCGGCCCTGGAAGCTCGATGCTTTCTAACATCTGACACTATCACTCTTTCCTTCATAAATGCAAGTGATGCATGATCATCCAGGAAATTCTTTCTTCGTGCTTGTACAATTTTTTGCTGCAACTCATCAAAGAACATAGTGCACACATCCATCGTCAGATCATCATCAAAGAGAACAACCTCTCCTTGCTCACTCAGGACTGGTTCTGATACTAGAGGTGGTGGAGACTGCGGGGTGACCTTAGATGCTCTCAGCATGATGTCGGTATCTTGGCCCTATGGCTCCTGTGCGAACTCCATGTCCATCTCTTCAACCATTTCCTCAATCTTCTGAGCAAGTTCATGATCTTGTAACTACTCACCCTCTTCTTCATTTGTTGGTTTTTTGGACTGCTCAACCTATATTGACACAATTTTTTCTATCATTACACCTTTCCCTTCTTCTTCTTCCTATTTTTTATTCTCTTCCCTCTCTCTCCTTCTTAGCTCTTACTCTTCTTTCAGCTTCTTGTTTCTTTCCTACAACTTCCTTTTTTCTTCCTCTAACCTCTGCTTTTCTCTCTTCCTTCACTCTACTCTCTTTATGCGCTATTGCCTCTTTTCCTCCACTGCCAAAGCTACTTTATCAATGAGAGGATCTTCTTTGAACTGGTAGCTTTGCTCAGCCTCTGGGTTCTCAACAATCTTTGTCTTGCCTTTTTCCTGCACCAGTTTACTGCTTATTACTACTGTTGTTGTTGTTCCTGTGGTGTTGTTTCCTGCAGGGCAACTTTCCATTCTATGGCTATGTTGACTAGTTTAGTGAACTTGGAGTTGTTGTAACAATACCTCCAATGGTCCTCCTTTGCCCAATGACATGCCCCATGGATCCATGGATAATAGGATCTTGCATAGTGATTCTTGCAAATCTCGTGGGGATCATACAGATTGTAATCTCTAGTGTCGATCTCATTCTTCATTATCTCCTTGGATTTAACATCCTCATCTTTCAAGCTCTTAATTTCGTACAATCCAATCTGAAAAGTAAGAGTATGCCATGGTGATTCAGGTGCATATTGGTGTCCACCCGCATATTCCACTTGGACCCTCACCATTGTTCTTTAAGTTTTTTCAGTTTCCTTAATTGTAACACATTTACTATTTTTGGCAATTTTTTAGGTCCTAAACTTCTAGAGACGTTTTGAGGCCCTAAATGACGTTTTTTTTTTTTTTTTTTTTAATGGATATCACATTGATAGTTGTATTCATTAGAGAGATCTTTCTAATGAGGTATCATACTCCTCAAACGGAGATAATATGACCAAGTTACAACTCTGGTAAGTTGACTGCCCAACTAACCCCAACGGGGCCCATAAACTCTTGGTGTTACATCTCTTTAGGTTATGTTTTTACATTATTGTTCAATAATAAAAAGGCCCTTGAGCTTGATTGTAACTCAGTTTAGAGGCATGTAGCTGCCACATCTCTTCTTAGAGATAAGCTACCATCATCCGAGCTAGTCTTATTTTATGTTTGTAAGCATATTTCAGTGTTTGATATTAATGAAATGAAGTGCTATTTCTATTGCATCTCTATATTTATGGTTATATTTGTAATCTATTTCATTCCTATTTAAATCTGGATCAGTGGTATCAGATAAGTCCGCTCTTTCTTTGTTTTTCTTTGCATGTTCCCAACGAGGTCGGGATATAAGGAGTTAGGGCTCGATCTGATTGAACCTTTGCAAGATCAGCCCCGTAAACCCATACAGATGCCCATGGGGGAAGAAGAGAACGATGAGGGAGCATGAGATACTATCAAAATATTGCACGAGGAGGCCCTCGAGAAACAAAGGAATGTGATGATGGATAACTTTTCTTAGCTCCTTCAATGGTTGCCCACCGACGACGCATCCACATCTAGCAGCCACTCTGGAGGCTCAACAGCTTTTAAGGTAAAATTAAACTTTGACATTCCCATATTTGAGGGCCAAATAGATGCAGACATGGTAGATAAATGGTTAAATCTACCAAAAGGATATTTTTATGTTCATGATTTTTCCAGTTGGGAAAATATTACTTTTTCTCTTCTTAAAGCCGCCCCCATGTCAAGGATTAGTGGGAAACCTATTGTGAGCATAAGGATGAAAGTACGACCTCATTGTTTTAAGCCACTCCCACTTGGAATTTGTTTTGGGATGCCAACAAGGAGCAGTACTACCCTGTCGAGAGATATGAGGACCAATACATAAAGTGGACCATGCTACGACAAGAAAGGATTAAGATGTGCCAAAGTTTACCAATTTTTTTCATACCCTTCACATGAAATTGGTATCAAGGATTCTTAGAAACATTTCATACTCAAGTACTGTGGCTTCCTACACAGATACATCCAGGATGAGATCAAGTCCCTGGACACCTCCTCGCTCAATATGGCGTACCGATATGTCGTCAAGAGCGAGTAGAAGTTTAAACAAAAGAAGCGAGACTTTGGATCTACGAATCTAAGGTAAGGGAAAGGTGCCCCCATACCGCAGAACAAAGGATAAAGCCAAGGTGGGATGACGCAAGACAACCCGCCAAAGAAACAAGCAAAGGACAACACTGCGAAGCTGAAGAAGGACATGGGAAAGTGGTGTGAGTTTAATAAGAGCTCCACTCACAACACAAGTGAGTGTCGAGTGAAGCAGTCATGGGTGGCTGAGCTGAGGGCTTCGGAATCAGATGCATGTTTTGAATCTGAGTCAAAACCCGAAAAGGGGAATGAAAAAGGGAAGAAAATTATTGATGCAGATCCCAATTCCATTATTGCCACCACGAAAATCTAGAAGAAGGAACCCAAAGATCCAGAGGAGGAGGAGCATCTCTTCCACTCCCATATGTGGGTGGAGGGTTCCCCGTTACAGTTCATTGTCAACAACGAGAGCCAAAAGAACCTCATTATAGCAAAGGTCATGAAGCGGCTAGGCTTACCAACCACATCATACCCACAATTGTACACCATCGGATGGATTCACCAAGGACGGGATCTTCGCGTGAGCCAACAATGTCACCTTCCATACAACATCAAGCCCTTCATGGATGAGGTATTATGTGACATTGGTCCCCTTGATGTTTGTGATGTATTATTAGGCCAACCATACTTGTGGAAGTGACATGATGTGTATGAGTCAAGGCCTTGCACTATTATTCTTACCTTGGGAAATAAGTTGTACAGGATATCGGAGGTAGCACCACCTACCTCCATCTCTCTATTTACTACAAAACAATGCAATAAGATAATTTACAAAACCAGGAAATTTATTTTCATGACAATACACCCAAAGGGAAAGAAGAAGACGGTGGTCACGATGTCTGGACAAGGCCCCTCTGCATGAAAACAACAGATGGACAAGGTCATGGAGGAGTACGAGGACATCTTCACCTCCCCTGCAGCGGTGCCTCTGCATTGTGAGGTCAAGGACTCCATCGATCTGAGCCTAGGTGCGTCGTTTCCCAATGGACCAATATATCGGTGCTTCACTCTGGAGAATGATGAAATCAAGAGGCAGATTCAGGATTTGATGTAGAAAGGTCACATCCGACCAAGTTCATCACCTTGTGGGAGCCCGATCATGTTGTTATAGAAGAAGGATGGGACTTGTAGACTCTGTATTGACTATCAAGCATTGAACAAGATCACTGTCCGGAATAGGTACCCGATCCCATGGATTGATGACCTTCTGAACCAACTCAAGGGAGGGGGGGTTGGGAATATTTCAACTAGATTGACTTGAAGTCTGGATATCACCAGGTACCAATCGAACCCTCTAATATGTGGAAAATTGCCTTCAAAGCCAAGGAGAGCCTTTTCAAATGATTGGTTATGCCTTTCAGGTTGACAAATGCTCCTGAAACCTTCATGAGTCTAATATCTGATGACATTTTGTGGCCATTCACCAACTCATTCATTGTGGTATACTTGGATGACATATTGATCTTCAGTGAGACTTGGGAAGAGCACCTCCACCACATTTGATAGTTTCTCCAAACACTGCAACAGTACAAGTTTTCTGCCAATTTAGAGAAATGCACTTTTGGCATGACCCAGGTTCTGTATCTGGGATACATTATTGATGAATAGGGGGTGCATGTGGATCTACCCAATGTCCAAGTCATTTGGGATTGGCCAGCCCCAACCACTCTAACAGAGCTCCGCAGCTTTCTGGGTCTTGCCAATTTCTACCGTAGGTTCATGTTGGGGTTCTCTCATATTGCTTGGCCCTTGAGTCAAGTCACCAAGGGAGGAGTGAAAGAAAATTTCTTTTGGTTTCAATCTCAACAAAAGGCATTCGCAGAGTTGAAACATCACTTCTACTCTACACTAATGCTCACATTACCAAACCTACAACAACCATTTGAGATTGAGACATATGCCTTTAACTATGCTATTAGGGCAGTTCTTACTCAACGGGGGCATCTAGTGGCATATCACAGTGAAACACTTTCATACACAGTTCGGAATTATCCCACTTATGAAAAAGAGATGTATTCCATTATGTAGGCCTTTTGACAATGGAAGCATTACATTTTGGGGAGGAAATGTTCATCCACACAAAACATTGACCCCTACAGTTCATACAGATGCAAGGGAAGTTGCAAAATTATCACCATAATAAGTGGTCCACTTACCTGCAACATTTCCATTTGGATATCAAGTATAAGAAGGGATGCAGCAATAATGTTGCAGACATCCTCAGCCGACCACTAATCATGGTTTTAACCACCATGATCAACTCTTGTGGGCATGAGACTTCTGATTAGACACTTCTCTATAAAAGTGACCCAGAATTCGACCACACATACCATACTCTCTTGGAGGGTTAGCAAGTTCCATATTCTCATCTCCAGGATGCTCTATTATGCCACCTGGGACACCTTTGTGTTCCTTCAAGTGAGTGTGACAAGATTATTTGGGAAGCGCACTATGGTCAGGTCGCTCAGCATTTCAGGGTCGAGAAAATGGTGGTAGTACTGTAGAAGTATTTCTATTGGATGAATCTTCAACAAGATGTCAGGAAGTACATCAGATCCAGCACTCCCTACGCCATTTCCAAATCAACCATCAAGAAACAAGGCCTCTATACTCTATTGTCGACCCCTAGTCAATGTTGGGAATCCATATCTATGGATTACATGTTGGCCTTCCTTCTATTAATCATGGCAATGATTTTGTTTTTGTGGTCATCGACAAATTCTCGAAGATGGCCATTACGGTGGCCTACAAGAAGAATATCATAGCATAAGCCACTGTTAAACTCTTCTTTGAATGTGTGTGGGTACCCTTTGGAATCCCACAGTCTATAATCTCATATCGGAACAACAGGTTCCTCAGTACATTTTGGTCTGGTCTCTATTCGATGCTGGGCACCAAGCTAACTAAGTCCACAACTTTACATCCTCAAAATGATGGCTAGACAAAGGTTGTCAATAGGATGATCGTACACATTATGCACATGTACAACTCAAAAAATTCACACACATGGGATGAGAGCCTCCCCTATGTCCAGCATAGCTGTAACCGAGCTTCCATAGTTTGATTGGCCACAACGCTTTCCAGGTGGGATTGGGATTCCATCCACTATGTCCCATTGATGTGGCCATACCATTTGTAGTGACTCAGGCAGATTCGACTCATGTCCAGTCCAAAGCTGACAAGGAAAATAGATTCATTGAGCACATTCAAAACATCCACCAACAGGTCCATGAAATATTGGATAAAGCCAATGCTAAGTACAAGCAACAACATGATCAACATCGGGTGCCACACAAGTTCCAAGTGGGTGAAAAAGTTTGGCTACATTTGCAGAAGGAGAACCTCATTAGGCCCCACCACAATATTCACCAGCTTTGATATGGATACACCATCAACAAGGTTGTCGGACATAATGATTTTAAGCTCAACATTCCCCCATTCCTTGGCCTGCACCCAGTGTTCAATATGGATCACCTTCGGCCATACTTTCCACCATTACTAGACACATCTGACATTGCAGAACAAATCATGCCAACAAAGTTAAATCCAGACAGCATGGAACAAGCTGCAACTGATTAAGTCATGGACACACATATCAAGAACACTCGCCAACAGAAGTTCTATCTGTTTTGAGTTGTCAAAGTTGTCCAACTCCTACACCAAGGCAAATGGATCACCAAGGACCAAGTTTAGCAGAAGTTTCCTCATCTCATGGAGGAACTCAACACAATGGAGACTATTGCTTCCTAAGGGGGGAGGAGGTGTATATTGGTGGCCACCCGCCTATTCCACTTGGACCCTTGCCATTGTTCTTTCATTTTTCTTTTCAGTTTCCTTAATTATAGCACAATTTAGTATTTCTGGAATTTTTTTGAGTCCTGAACTTCCGAAGTCATTTTGAGGCCCTAAACGATGTTTTCTTGGAAAAATTCCTCCATTGATTTATATAGAAATCACATTAGAAGTTGTATTCCTGAGAGAGTTCTTTCCAACGAGGTATCATATGTGTCAAACATAGATAATATGACCAAGTTACGACCCCGAGAAGTTGGCTGCTCAACTAACCCTAACAAGGCCCATAAATGCTTGGTGTTACATCTCCTCGGGTTAGGGTTTTGGTTGTTTAGGGTTTTCTCTTAATTTCAATAATAAAAGGGCCTTTGAGCCTCATTGTAACTCAGTTTAGAGGCATGTTGCTGCCACATCTCTTCTCAGAGATAACCTACCATCACCTGAGCTAGTCTTATTTCCATTATGTATGTAAGCATATTTCAATATTTGATATTGATGAAATGAAGTGTTATTTCTGCTGCATCTCTATATTTATGGTTATATCTATAATTTGTTGTGTTCCTATCTAAATAAGAATCACATGGTGCCTTCTTCCTCCTATGCATTTGTGTTGATAACCCTGTCGAGATGTGATACACGACTTCTTTCATGACCAACCTGTGCATGGAAAACCTTGGTAGAACATGTAGAGGCTTCTCTTCGCCAAACATCATGATGAAGGTGCCACTGGGTGAGTCATACCAATATGCAATGTTAAGTAATGCCTCCATCACTTCTTTGGACATGCGAGGTAGATCCTGCTCAAAGATCAACTTGTACATCGAGGTGATGAAATGATCAGCTAGCCTTGTCATAACTCCTTGGTAGCTGCACTCAAAAGGAAACTTGCAATAAATATTGGCAGCATGGTCCTATGGTGTCCACATCCAACCCATGCTAGGAAACTAATGTTGGGCACAAATTGCATCAAGTAGATATGTTGACATGTTTAATGTTGCTTACTCATTCTTTGAGAGATTATGGGCATTAGTTACATGGAATTTCAACTGGTGAGCTAATAGATCTAACTAGTTGAATGGTTTTCCATCATTCACCAATTGGTCCAACACAACCACCCAATTCTGCGAAAAGTTCTTCATGCTCTCTTGACCGTACAATCTGCATGCGAAGAAGATCAAGAACTGGTGGGCCTTTCTGAGTGACTTCGTTTTCTAAACATGATTTGGCATGGAATGGAAATTCAATGGCTCCTTAACCTATCGATTTATAATATCCCTAGTGTTTACATAGTTTTGGGTGGCATAGAAAATTTCATCCATGCATTCACCAACAAAGATAAGTGATACATCTGACGATAATTCACCGTCCTGAAGTTAGAAAGTTGTGTTCTACTGGAACTACTCAATGTCATAGTCTTGGGATATTTCTGTGAGACAATCCAATGGATGATTTCTGCACATGGGAATGCAGGGTAGCTGCATGCAACCTTATGTAAGCCTAGCCAGTGGATATTGACATACACCTCCCAATCTTCTAGATCATCCTTGAAGTCCCCTACAAAGATATCCTTGATTTCCTACCATGTTAAATTTATGTCATTCTCAATAAGCAACTAAGTGTCCACATAAACTGGTAAACTCACTAACACCTTCTCAACTGCATCTCTCTTGGAAGCCATCTTACCTATAACTATGGAGAGTTTCTAAAAAATTATTGTACCTAGAGATAGAGAGGATACTCATGGCATGCAAATATTAGAGTGAAACCAAAAGCACTTCAAGAACAGACCAAAAAGAAAACTGGGCAACTGCTGGGAACAATTGCGCAACACCGACTCTCAGAGGTGATTGTCTACTAGTTGGTTCTATGCATTTCCTGATGCCAGCGGGGAGGTGCTATTAACTGGAACTATGCAATGTGTAGTTCAGTGAAGCTCATGTGAGCTGGGACTATGCATTACACAATCCCAGTGACCAAGGCTCAGGATTGGCTCCTAGAACTGCACAGTGCAAAGTTTGAGCCAGGCCTTGGCAACATTTTTGCAATTCCTGGAGCCAAGGAAGAGCCTTGAGGTCTAGAAATGCGCAGTTAATGCCTGGGAAGAGTTAGATTAGGGCCAAGGAAGCTAGGATCTGCCCAAGGGCAATGTGGAAATGAGAAAATTTGAATGTAGAAGTGAAGGTGGGTGCAGATCTAAGTGAATGATGATGCATACAAACAAAAAAAGTGTAGAAATCAATCAAACATAAGAACAATGAAGCATGTGGAGAGAGTTGCTGCAATGATGATCGTTAGTGAAAAAACTAGGTTATGCATGCGAAACTTGGGAAAGGAAATGAAAAACTTGAAACAACACTTCTACAAGATAATATAAAAATAAAAAATCCATCATTCATTCAATAAAACGGGTCGAGCAAGAAATTCCTCTCCTACTATTGAGAGCTTTCTTGCACATCCTCAGTTTTATAAAATTGTGCGAGGGGGCGGGGAGGGTGGTGACTGGTCTGGATTGGCTCCACTTTCTTCGGATCATACCATGTATGTTGCTCATCCTTCTTCTTCTTCAAACAGTTGGAACACATCACTAAGCACTCTCACAAGCCAAGCAAGCAAAAGCATTAAAAAAAGCAGAAAAAGACTAGAAAAGCAAGACTTACCTAGAAAAGTTGCGACGTGTCAAATGTTCCTAGATCTCCTTGGGAATGCCAAAGCTCCAAGATTGAATGTGAAAATTAACTCTAGAATCATCCATTTAATAGATTTGGTTGATTCACAGTTTATGACGCGAAGGCCAAAAATCTAGGAAAAAGCAACACATGGCAACAGTTTCCAAAAATAACTCAAGTGTAACTTTGACTGCTAAAAATAGATCCCTATCTTTTAGGGATGCTTTTTTTACTTTTTTCTTTTTTTCTTTTTTGGAAAAAATCTTCCATGCATGCACAGAGAGATTGCATAGTTCTCGAGGGAACTGGAAAGCTCACTAGCTCATGCATCAGGTAACTCTTGACGGAAAACTTATGCACAATTCCTGGGTTGAGTCGCTAAGGATGCCTCTCATGCTCTATGCAATTTCCTAGCTAAAGGTACGATGTCAGCTGGCTCTATGTAGTTTTGGAGCTGAAGGCTCACTATGGGCTTAGACTGTGCAATTCCTCGACTGAAGGTTGGTTTCCCTCTCGGATTGCCCAGCTCACTAAGGCAAGCCTAGAATAGGGTTGAAACCAAGTGAAGAGGTCAGCTTGTGGGTTAGACAGAAAATCAAGTTGGAAAACACAAGCCATAAGTAGAAGAGAAAACTCAATTAAAGAACAAGTACCTGGGTCAGCGTAAGATGAGCTTTTGTGATTTGAGGAGGGAGGCTCCAAAACAAAGCATAGCCAAAATTTTGGAGGGTGGTTGTAGCTGCTACAACATTGGTGACACACTGGTAGAACTCAAACTCTTTGTATGGTCCTTTTCTCATGTAAAGAAATTCTAACCCTTCCGAAAGTATTGTTCGGTTATTTGATCATCATGGATTCTTCACTAGACTGATTTAAAGATATAGTCCCTACCATTCTCTTTATCGGCATCACACATACTAATCCAAGTCAACCAAGTTGTTTCAATTAGGGATGAGGGATATATTAATGCATAAGTAATATAGATTGTTAGAGTTTTAGTTTCATCTCTAGTGTTGCTCTGCAGCTAGCAGACCTGAACAGTGACCTGGTGGAATCAATCCAATAACATAAGCATTTCTCCACTCCCAGTGAACTTGGATAGTACCCTGGCAGAGTTACATGCTTCACCTCCCTACACAAGAAGCCTTTCTCTTCTTTCTTCTTTATTTTATTTTTTCATTTTTCATTTTTCAACGAATTGTGCATAGACACTTATTTATTTCATGAAGTGAAAGAGGGATCCCAACTTATTAGGAGTAGAAGAGGTTTTCCCTTCAGAGAAGGATGTTTATATATAACTCTGACATACTTGTTAATTTCCCCCCCTCACCTTACTCTACTTGACTAAGTTGACAAGGGTTAACTGAATATAGAAAACTGATTAGAGTAGGCAATTCTAGTTAAAAGTACAAGCGTTGTGATTTCACCAAGACTCACTCTGAAAGGAACGTATTTTCCATCAGTGTGTCATTGACTAAATGAAACTCAAGATATTCATAAGGAGAGGGAATAGACAAATAACAAAATCTTGATAGTTGTACAAGTCCTCTTGTATTTCACCTTGCTTGTCTCAAGAAGCCAAACATGATTTCATGAGAAACCTAGTCCTATGGGTGCATAAACGAACAAACAAGCAAAGGAAATAAATAAAAAGAAGCAAAAGAAAAATAAGAAATAAAAAGAAAACACGAAATAAAACACTATTCCTACTCCTAAGCTAAGGAGAACATGTGTCAACTCATGTGAAGTGATATTTCCAATGTAGCCATCGACACATTGGTTGACCCATGTGAGTGATGGCATGACTCACAAGAAAGATATTCAAGCCAATCAATAAAAAAGAAATATAAAACAATGCAAACTAGAACGTCCAAATTTTGAATGCATCTACAGGAAAGAAAAGATTGAAAGCACATGAAAGGCACACCGCAAACATATCATGGTGTTGTGTCACATTGCTCACAAATGACAAGGATATACACTCTTTCAAACGTGACAAACAAGTAAACATGAAGAAAGAAGATCATTCTCATTTCATAACAGTGCCTGCTACGTATGACTCCTCCAATGCATGAGCGATAGGATCATGTGATTCTGGTGGAGGATATGAAAGCTATAAATTGGATTGATTTTCAATGTGAGCAAGAGAGTGACGAGGAGTTTGGGGTGATTCAATAGATTTATGATTGGAAGTGGAACCTTACATAACCATTAGCTCAAGTTGAAGTTCCTCGACAACTTGAGGGGTTTCCACCTCATCAGAAGATGGATCAACAAAGGCCAGTGGCTTAGAAAAATCAACAATATGTGAATCAGAATTGTGATCAGATGAATGAGTGAAGAGATCATGACATCAACGATCAGAAAATTCAAGATGGCTTTCGGCATACTCATTTTTTGATAAATCATACAGAGGGGTTGATGAGAAACATAATTTTTCACCCTCCGAATTTATGGAAATGAAAGATGAGAGATCAATTAAATTCAGAAAGAAGGATTTGTATTCTTTGCAATCAAATGATGGAATGAAATCCTACATGTTCTGTGAATGATTGGAAGTAGAAACATCCAGGGATAAGTTTTCACAAGAAAAATCAGAAATGGAAGAATCTCTAAAGATGTCATGATAAAGTAGATGAGGTGCAAACAAAAGGAGGTCATCCTTCACTGTAGGTTCTTCTTCAGATTCCCACACATACTCATAAAAAATGATAGTGCAGGTTGGAGACTCAACACCAGCTCCACCAATAACTCAATCCTCATGAACATCACTTGTGGAATCTAGAAGGGAAGAACACGAGACACCAAAATCTAGAGGATCAAAGGAACCAGTGGACAGAGGTTGAGGGGATGAGACCATGTGACAACCATCAAACTTGCAGTCCAATTTTGTGCAAAAATCTATATCGGGTGGGGTGGGAGGAAGTAAGAGTTCAACAGGTGCATTCACAACTTCTCCCACCTCATCCTGCAGAGCTAGAGTTGTTTGATGAGAAGAGGAAGGATGATCACTTGGGACAAGAACCTTGTTCATCTTAGATTTAGAAGCTCTAACACCAAGGTATGTTGTGATGGGTTTGAATGATTCTAATTCATGTGGATTGTTAGATATGTGAAGAATATACTCAAATTTTTCTGTGAGAAAATCCCAATCAACTTCATCTTCCAAAAATTCAAAAGCAAGATGACAGAAGTGTTGAGAAAACTGCACAACAAATTCATCAGGTGCTTTGCATAATTTTAAAATTTTTCTATTAAGTACTAGATGGTCATAACAAAATAAACCATGACCTAACTCTTTGATCATATGATTAAAAGAGTGAATAGAGGCTACGGGAAATGTGATACATCATTTCTTAATGTGCCTTTCGAATGTGTAAGCGAACATCCCACAGGCAATTTTGTCTGAGGGGACTTCATTCCTGTCACAAAAACCCAAAAAGGAAACTTCATGTCTTAACAAGGCTATTTCGACTTCACCATCATATTTATGCTATGACAAGTCGTCAATGACATCCTCTGACACATCGAAATCATAAGTGTGAGAAAAACATGTCAGGGTTTAGATTGTGATGTAAGTTGTGAATGATGTGTAGAGATTCAAAACAAAATTTGAGGAATCAACTTGTCATATGGCCCTCCTTCTAGCGCCAAAAATGTTGATGGTGTTGGACTTGCCAACATTCAAGGGGATCTCCTCGGTAAGAAGTTGTTATGAAACAAACTCACAAAATATAGAAAAGATAGATCAATGCCTCAAAAATAAGCCTCTTCGAGGCGGAAACCTCCTTTACATTACACAAATGAACAATTCTTAGATGATTCAAATGACAAAACCTCCTTTCTATATATAGAAGTCTAAGGGGTAACAATATAACCAAAGTTGGCCTAACAATAATAATATAAAGGCACAAAAATAACAATAGTGGGACTTTGTGGGGCACAATAATAACAATATGGGGACAATAGGAGCACAACAATAACAATATGGGGACAATAGGAGCACAACAATAACAATAAGGGATACAATGAAAATAGCAAGGGGGGAATCACTAGTATTATAGGGACCTAAAATTCCCCTCTCCATCAAAAAAGTGTTTTCCCCAATGCTTGAGTAGTTCTAGATGCTTATGTATAAAATTCTCATCCTCCCATGTGGAATCTTCAACGAATAAGTTCTTCCACTTGATGAGATACTCTGAAATTGATCGATTTCATAGCTGTCGAGTTCTTGTTTCTTTGATTGCTTCAAGTTCCAATATGAGTTTTCCTTCCTCATCAAGTTCTGGCAATATTTTCTGAACTAGAAGCTTGTCACCTATAACCTTCTTTAAGCATGAAACATGGAAAACTGGGTGCAATTGGGAAGTTGTAGGAAGCTCCAATTTCTATGCCATAATACCTATCTTTTGCAAGACCTTGTACAGACCATAATACTTTGGTGATAATTTATTATCCTTCTTAGCTTGCTTGAGGGACATTTTTTTATATGGTTGTAGTTGTAGGAATACCTAATCACCTACATCAAAACTTCTTTCGCTGCGATGTTGATCTGCCTACTGTTTCATTCTATTCTGCACCAAGGTGAGGTTATCCTTTAAGAGTTGGATAACTTGTTGTTGATGCTCGATGTGATCTTCCACTACTCAAACCTTATAATTTTCTCTTAAATATGATGTGGTGGATGGTGGATGATATCCATAAAGTGCCATAAATGGGGTCACTTTTGTTGCAGTATGAAAGGAAGTGTTATACCACCATTGAGCCAGAGGCAGCCATTTGACCCATTATGTTTGTTTATAAGATACAAAGCAACGAAGATATCCTTCCAAACATATGTTTACTATCTCAGTTTTCCCATCAGATTGAGGATGATAAGATGAGCTATGAGCTAACTGAGTACCAAGACAAGAAAATAATTCTGTCAAAAAATTTCCAGTGAAAAGGGGATCTCTGTCGCTTACAATAATCTTTGGGTTTCCATGTAGCTTTTGAATTGTTTCCATAAATGTAGTAGAAACTCTACTTGCTTTAAATGGATGAGATAATGCACAAAAGTGTGCATACTTGGTAAGTCTGTCAACTACCACCATGATAACACTCTTTCGTTTGGAATTGGGTAAACCTGTGATAAAATCCATTAAAACCTCCTCTCAATGTTGGCTTGGAATGGATAAAGGTTGTAATAGTCGTTGGGTCTTAATTGTTTCAACTTTAATTTTTTGACAAACCAAAAATTCTGCCACAAACTTTTGAATATCTGATTTAAGGCCATCCCAAAAAAAAATCCTTCTTAACCCTGTGGTAGGTTTTTAGAAATCCTGAGTGCCCTCCTAAGGGAGAGGTGTGCAATTCCATAAGAATCATTTGTTTGAGTTGGGAATTCTTACATAGGTATAACCGATCCTTGTACCATAACGAATCATTTTTCTAGCTAAATGTGCCAGATGTACTGGGATCTTGTTGTATCTTTTGAATGAGCTCCTACACTTCCTCGTCATTCTTCCATTCATCCCTTGTTTCATTTATCCAATCTAGTTTAATAATAGAAATGGCGCAAAGAAATGCTTCCACATCCTCATCCTTTCTTGAGAGTGCATCTGCCACAACATTTTGCTTCCCTTTTTTTGTAGATGATTTCAAAGTCATAACCCAACATCTTTTTGACCCATTTTTATTGCTCTTCTGAAGATAATATTTTTTCTAAAAATTATTTAAGACTATCATGATTTGTTTTTACCTTTGAGTGCCTTCCCATTAGGTAGGGTCAGCATTTCTTAAGTGCATGTAGTATTGCCAACATTTCCTTCTCATAAATAGCTTTGTGTAAATAATTTCCTTTGGTTGGACGACTTTTGAAAGTAATGGGTCTTTCTTCTTGCATTAAAAACAAACCAATTCCATTTCCTGAGGCATCACATTCCACAATAAAGGTTTTTGTGAAGTCAGGTGTAGCTAAGATTGGTGCTTGGCACATTGCCTCTTTAATATGTTCAAAGGCCTTCATTGCTTCTGGAGTCCATGAAAATGCATCTTTCTTCAATAATGTTGTTAGAGGTGCTGCTATTCTCCCATAATTCTTAACAAACTTGCGATAATACCCTGTCAAGCCAAGAAATCCTCATAGACGCTTTATAGGTGTGTGGATTTTCCATTC